>CM021106.1:76205082-76290113 GCA_007115665.2 Sequoiadendron giganteum | reverse complement strand
CGAATATAATCAATATTTGTGATTATAGTATAAATTGTTGGCGAATAAGTTTCAACTACACATCATTTAAAATATAATACATAGGCGAATTAATTGAGATGATTTTTTTTTTTTGTAAAACCTCATGGCATTCAACATCATTTTTAGCTTTCAAATTATTCAATTACTGGAGGTCCCCATTGTAAGAGTTATTGATGAACTCGAGCACCCAGGATCACCTACAAAACCAAGATAAACCTTCCACACGAGAGCAGCAAGAGATAGAATGCAGGAATATAGTGCAATAACAAAATGATGTTATATCACACACTAAATGATACAATATGCCTCAACTCTCCCTTGAATTGATTGAGTTAATATGAACTCATCTAGACTAGATAGGAGCTAGACCTGAACTAGTTAGGAGGAGAGGTGAGTGCAGAATATATAGTAGAATATGGGCAAATAATTCCAAGAGGGGTAATAACTCCCAAATAACCAAATTAGGTGGGAGTTATGCCTACTTGGAAAATGCCAAATAGGTGGCATAACCTACTCAAAAAGAGACAGATGAGTGGTTTTGTGAGGTGGCATATAAGGCCAAAAGAGGGTGTGAAACTCAACCACCCAAGTGTGAGTGGGAGCAACACATGTAATCGATGGATTATGCCACGTGTCCTCACATGAACCACATCTCCTATAACCTAAGGTATGCTTAATAATGTGTAGGAAAAATAATATTAAAAAAACCTACACTAACACCGATTTCAATAATTCCACTAAAGTTTTCCCTGATGCTTAATGATTTTTTTCGGTCGATTGCAACTTATGTTTATTGGTGTTTATATTAAATATATTTTATAGCATATGTTTTGCCTCTCAAGTCTACAAAGAATTGAAAATTTCCAATGCTTTTTCAAGTCCCTTTCAACCAAGTTGTTCAATGTGTAACTAGACATTATCAACTACTTCAATCACTAGAGACAACAGTGCTCAATGTACTAATTGTGATAAAGAAGTTGCATATAATTATAGTCAATGTCTTAAATGCATATAACAATAGAAAATTATAACAATGTGCATTGTAGTTTGCAAAAGGAAATGATTCAGAGGTTGCTTCCAGAGGTCTATGAAACAAGCTACGAAGAATACTTGAAAAAAAATCCAAAATAATCCTTGCTCTACGACAGTTTCAATACCTTGCTAACTTTAAATTGAGCTAGAACAATATCATTTTGGATATGTAAACAACCCGAAAGTTGGTGAACTAATAGCAAAAATCTAGGCACTATTTTTTGCAAAAAAAAGATTTTCTAGCCTTCATAATTTTTTACTATATACTTTCTACATGCATAAAGGTGGCATGTTCTTTGTTACATTACTATGGCATCAAGCAATGGTTTTCTACCAAATTTTGTTAGCTTAAAACTTATTTTTTAAACTTTTCCTTATTAAAGTAATAGTATTTCCATTTTATCAGAATATTATTGTATCTTATTTCAATATCAAATTTTGATTCTTCATGTTCTAAAACTGTTCCTATTTCTAGATTCACTATTATTCTGGTGATAGATGCAACAACAATTGTCTACAAAATGCACAAACCTTCCAAACAACACAAAGCAAACAATTTAACACTCATAGTCATATATACTATTATCTAATGTATTTATACTATATTAATATATCATATCAATACATAATATTATATTATTTATTTCATGAATTAGAGCAAACTAATTTATATGTATTACAATATTTAGCATTATATACTACTCTATCTCAAATAAATTTATTAACTGATACAATCAATAATATACAATATAGTATAAAAAAATATAGTGCATCTATTGATAACATATTATCATACAATCACTATGTTGCATTAAATCCTTCATATACATTAAATTATATTATATGTCATAACTAAACGTACATAATATTAAATACCAAAAATGTAAACTTTCTTCCTTTTATATCGTTTTACTAGTTTGGACTTTTATCTATGTTCTTTCGTATCTATATCTCTATTTTTGTATATCTTTATTTATGATTGTTAGGAACTTCTATATTTAATTTTAATAAAAGTGTTCCATACCGCTATTAACAATAGTTGTCTATAATTACCCCTTCTCCATTTTGCACATTATTTTTATTGTATTCAATGGAAATTCCATTGATACTATTAAAATAACTATATTCAACTCTATTGGGACTAATTATCCCAATTGAATGATTTGCTTAGATTTGATGTTTGTATGTCCATATGCACCATACACATTTAGCAAGACCAGATTTCTTGACACATGTAATCTAAAATAATTATATAGTAGCAATAGCCGACAAAATTATCCATAAGAAAATCAAGCTAGTCAAAATAAATCTATTGCAAGTATGACCATGATAATTTTGTTGGAGAAGGAAAACACTAGAACTATGCAAACAACACTACAACAATATACAATTGATAGGACCACAACAATATGTCAAGGTATGCTCTTTTGTTTTTGTGTATAGTTAGTAATAACAAATTTTAGTTACAATATAGATCTACGTAAATTTGACATCAATCATAACTCTTTCTACTCTAACACAAAGATTTAAAATTCTCATTTGCAATCCACAAACTAATTCACTTTTGTCGTATGAAGCATATAATCCTCCCCTACCAATTTTTCTACTATAAGAATAAATGCATTCACATCGTATTCAACCTTGCAAAGACTACCTAAACTATAATTCAAGATATCCATATCCAAATCCTTATTATTATTCATTTCCCTAATCATGGAACCAATTTTTTCATAGAAATCAGCCCTCCACTTAGAACATGTTTTCAAGTCACCATTCACTGACCTTATCAAAGGCATACTAAAAAATTCCATCTCTTCAAATTCCTTTAGCTAATCAAACATCCATTTCTGAAATTTGTTATGATATAGTACAATGATGTCTAGTAAATCAAACCTTCCAACAATATTTGATAGGGCTTCAACTCTGGCATGATCCAAGTTTCCATGCTTTAACACTAGTTTCAACAAACCTATTTTCCTATACCAATTTACATGCAGACACTTTAACCTATTTCCCATTGCTATATAATTTTTCAATCTATCCCTTAATCATTTGTAACTGTCACATACTTTTTCAATATGACTAAGAATACAAGTTAACCTATAATGCAATATGTTTTGAACAATTTCAAAAGTTTTTTTATCTCTATTACTTTGTATAATTTCACCTGCCTCTCTCATTTTACCAATTTCTTCTTTCAGCTTCTTAATCTAAACTCTCAACATATCTCTTTCCTAACACAGTATATCTTCCCCAACTCTTTCCCTTTATATAATCAACCCTCCTCCACTTCTGCAATTATTGTGCAATGCCCTATTTTCTTCTTTCAATTTTGCAATTTCAGCTTCTATACTGCTGATAATAGATTGATGCAGGAGCATCCCAGGCGAACAAGCTATCTGCATCACCCAGAACAATTTAAGGTTTAATTTTCAGATTTGGTTAGTTTTGGTTTGCTGTTCTTTGGCATTTCTCATCTTCATAGAGCCTCGACGTCAAGACAAAATTGCAGGAATTAATTTTCATCAGAAAATGGTGGCATTGAGTTCCTTTATCGCATCCCTGTGACAAGTAGTGTGAGTAGTTGTGGTTATGCGGGGACATCGCTACCCCACACTAGTTGGAATGGATGACTATGGTAGCACAAGAAATCGCTACCCCATGATGGTATTTTTCAATAGTTGTGGTAGCACGAGGTTACCGCTACCCCATGATGGGTTATGTCACCAGTTGTGGTAGTTTGAGGATACTGCTACCTCATGGTCAAGGAATGAACCATTCATGGTGTTATGGGTTGACCACCACCCCGCAGATAGAATGCCAGTGATCAACAATTTTTTCATTTCATCTTGGGTGTTGGCAGTTGGACTGTTGCCCTACAACCATTATGAAAAGATATGGTTGGTCCGTGGGATGGTTTATTAGTTGTAAATATTCTCTATGATCTAAGGTGAGTATTCAACTAGAACTAGAAAAAGGATAAGAGTCATGTGGGTCTAAATTTAGAAAAGAGAACAGAAGAGAAGAAGGGGAGAGAGAGATAACTTGAGGGGAACCGAGAAAAGGGAGGAGAGCTCAGGTAGAACAAAGAGAGAGAGAGAGAGAGAGAGAGAGAGAGAGAGAGAGAGAGAAATCAACACAAAACAATGATGGTGAATTAACAAACTGAGTAGAATATTTCTCATGTGAATGACATGATGTTAAGAGATTGCTTTCATAGAATATAGGAGTAGGAAAATCTATGAAGGATGCATCCATGAAGGCCATCAATTGTAATGTAATGTTTGTTATTAAATTAATAAACTCAATATTTGTTTGTTAAGTTGAGTCATGGGGCTGTGTCATGAGTTCCATTTTGTGTTTTTCATTTGAGTGGTTGCAGAGGGAATGCCCTCTTGCATCATAGACCAAGCTGGGTAATCCCACAATACTAGTTTACAATTTTTGGCCAAACTAGATATTGAACTGATTTTTTTTAACTAAATCTTCACTTCCAGGCACCTATAGCTGCTTAACCATGAGGAATTCAAAGATTATGAAAACTAGTGATTTGTGACATTTTTTCTATATATTCTAAATATATATTTAAAAAAAAAATTGAATCAAATTGCATTTCTTTTTCCATCTCCTTTGAAAACTAGTTTTTATTAGTAAACACCATTTTTAAAGAGTGATGCTCACTATAAACAACACAATTTTTTTCTATGAAGGATAAAAAAAAATTTCTTTCGAATTTAGCTTTATAACTATGATATCTAGCATTCTCATTTGGTTTCATAGTTTTTTATTGAATATTTTTTTCTTAATAAAGTTTTGAAGTCAAACCAATTATAATTTAGACATAGGCAGGCTATAAACAACATAAATTTTTTTGTATGTATCAAAATTCATTTTTTTTAATAGATCAAGGACATCAATACCTAGCTTGAACATATTTTTTAGATTTTTTTTTTATAATCTACTATTTTTCCACATGTGCAAAACAAAGAGCTTGATTTTTGGTGAAAAACCTACATTAAAAAAAATAAAAAATAAATATAATAATCAAATTAAATATATTTAAAATGAATTCATTTGATCCCCCAAAAGGTAAATCAAAATTGGTTTTTTATCAACATTTTGATAGGTGTAAAGGAGATTCTGTTATAGGTATGGTTTAAAACTGGTGGGGTTCTATCCAAGGGGGTTTGATCTAAGGTGGTTTGATCAAACCCTCTTCAATTGGAATCCTTTAAATGGAACTTTTCAAGGCTTGAATCATTATATTTTCTAAAAATATGTGATTTCAACAAAAAATAGGATGTCCCAAAAAGTGTAAACCACTATTGTGGGATCACCCCCTACACCCTCACGCCTATTCATAATTTTTGACAATTTCAATAGTCGATGCCTTATCTCTTTATTTTTCTTCTCATATTTGTCCATTCTTTTCAGAATAACACTTACAAATTTTTGTAAATTATTCTCTCCTTCTCTTGTCTAACTTCCCAAATCCAGTTTTCCCAATTGATAATCTTCTACCCTCATCTCACACTTATCCTTTTCCACTTTTTGGATACCAATTTATGATATTCTCTTTCCTCCTTGTCTATTCTAATATATGACAATCTTCTTGATTTTTCAATCGTAGTCTTTCCAGTTCCAATGTGGCAGCACCAATTCCATTATATGTTCTCTCTTCCAATACATATCTATTTCTCTTCTTTTCAATAGTTTGTGCCAACCATCCTAGATAGAGAGTATTTCATTTATTCTAGAACAAATTCATTATTGTCTTGGTACTTGAAACTTCTATACCCTCATCGTCTACTGTATATGTTACCGTTCTTACATCTATGCTATAGATTCTATATTTTGTTTCAGAAGACTTTCTGTCAAGCATTGTCTCTTTTTCTATGCGACTTTGTTCTTTCTCATGAGCTTTAGAGGTTCCAACCTCATCTACAATGCAAAAAACAACACACACAATTTTAGAGAACAAAAATCCAACAAAAATGCAAAATTCCAAAAAACAACTACAATTTTTTTTGCAAACATCATTTGCACAAAAACAAGACTCTCTAGTTGAATAGGACTTTGCAAATGACAAAGTTGAAAAAAAAATCTCCTAGAAAAAATTCCTATTCCCTTTCTTCTTTGTAGACGAAAAATATTCATCATCCTCGTCTTCACTTATTTCCAATATAATTGGATGCACCCTCTTATACTTTTTTGATCCACTATGCACACAAACAACATTTTCATTGTGAATAGTATCATGCAATTGACATTTGCTCTTGTTTTCTTTTAGTTTTTCTTTTGTAGCTTTTGGAAATTTCATCATTGCAAAAGGAAATTCAATCCACTTCTTGGACAATTATAGGACTTTGGTTGATCTATCTTCGATACTTGTATTCTCTACAATAGAATAATCAACATTAGAAATTCCTTCCCTAGATACATTCTGGGAATAGTATCCTAGATCCAAAACTTTGACAATTTCCTTTAATTATTTTCATAACCTCCTAACATTGCATTAATGTCTAATCATATCTACTATCAATCTACATAAATTTTTTATTCTTACTTCATATTCATCTTGGAAATTGCACCAATGATCTTGCAGTGTAGGTTCGTGTTTATAGAATGAACCAATAACCCTACTGATTTTGCCAATTGGGTTAAATCTACCTCTTGGTTCATTGTAAACATCCATTGCATAGAAGTTCAACTCAATATCAACACTCTTTGCATTTTGTATGCTACCACAAGGATATACACCAATCTTAATAGGAAAGGAGTAAATTGATTTTATATCTAGCACCAATGAATTTATGAATCTCGATCACTTGCCTACATACTTCCATTAGAAGTATTTTATTAGATATATACATGGGTATCTTTAGTGGAGCTTTATAAAACCCCACTACTCTAATATAGGAAAAAAATTTAAATTAAACATACCAATTATCCTAGTTCTTTAATTATTGCATTGCCTTTATTGAAATTCTCTTTGAATAATCACCTTGCAATCCTTGGATTATTATATATAGAAATGCATCATTCACTTTGCGAAAATTCTTTTTACTAGAATTCAACTCTAATTGTGGGTAATGTTCATATACTTTTATTTTACTTCCTTGTAAATATCCTTTTAATGACAGGCTAGGAAACACTTGTTGGGAAGCAAGCAAATATACCAAAAAGGATATCATGTATAATTTTTTGGTGGTCAACACTTCCTTTAACTATATTTATATAAGTTATTGCTAATGATAGTTGCCTAGTCAATTTTTTCATTCCTTCAACTATTGTCAAAATATACAGGCACATCCATGGTTTGAATTTTGTTGCATGAAAATAACCATACACCCTCTTCAAAAAAGTAATATAGTCTCTAATATCCTCTTGAAATATAGTTTTTGATGCACCTTTACAATTTTAAGCACTAATTTTCTAGGATTAAGAAAAATTTGAGTGTTCATGAAATGAAGGCATGTGCTATTATTCCTATCAAAATAAGCTAATCCCTTTCTCAGGTCAATATCTTCATATTTTTCATATGAAGCTATTCCAAACACTCTTTCAATAGTCTTTGCACTTAAATCAAACATTGTTTCACCATATCCTCCTACTATTTTCTTATTCTTATCATCATAGAATTCAACACAAGCTAATACCAATTCAAGAGACTGGACTGAAATCAAAATTATTGCTAGCTATTAGAGACTATAATGCTTGTCTTGATTTCACCAAACAAGTTTCCATTGTGGATCTACCTATTATATGTCCAAGCCTATCTCCCAATTCATTAATACATATGTCACCTAACTCTATATCTCCAATCTCTACATAAGGAGAACAAATTTTGAACCACTACAATAACCCTTGTATTGATCCTTCATTTTATTGGCTTTTCTTTTACATATTCCCACATTCTCAACACATCATAAAGGATAAAATTCAATTTACTGATCACCACCTACAATACTAGAATCCTCTACAACACAGACAAGGGACACCATCCTCCACTAGCTTTTAGCATTCTTATCAATACCCTAATGATTAACCTAGATCTACAAGTTTGCACAAACCATAAACCTGCTAACATTTTCTAGAAACCTACATATAATATCTGATAACTAACACTCGAAAAAAAAAATACAATAAAAATAAACGAACAAAACAACAAAACCACATTCTTGCATAAAATGATAACCTTTAAGCTATCTACAAACTTACCAACGACTAGGATCCACCATGCAAACAAGAACACAATTTTCTTGCCCTAATATTCTGAAATGCTAATAATTAGTAATAAAATCAAAGAAAGTGGCACCATCTACATATAGACTAGCTCCTCAACATAAAACCCTAAAACCATGAATTGCATAGCAGATGACATATGACACTTATACAATGTCCCAATCATATTTAAACATATGCAACACATGGTGCCAAGCCCATCCAATCAATACATGAAAACATATATTTATTATTATTATTAATAACTATTTACTATTACATCAACATTGACCTTTGAATAAAACTTAATTATAAAAAAATATCAATATCAATAACTTTGATACATAAAACACATACTAATCAAGTAACTGATTATTATTAAACTAAACATGAATGATTGATAGATACACAACCCTAGAAAATACACCACCAAACCCCTAACCGATGGAATGCAGACCCACCACTTCCAAACCCTTGGCCAATTATCGAACAACTATACAACAAACTTAAGAATTTAGATTTAGCTTATAGTAAATTGTATTATTATGAGAACAATGCACTCATATATTGTGTTACTAAAAAATGAATAGGTGTACATCAAAAATTTGCTTCTAGATTTAGACACTTATTATTGTATTATTTTCATACCAAATATTATCATTAGAATTGTACAATGTGACTTAATTACATGTTTTTATTTTTCTTGCATTAACTTATGTATGTTTTCTTTTGTAATATTTTCAAACTACTTGATTTTATATCTGAATTGTTGTTATATTAATCACATCATATTTGATTTATTTCCCATAACCTTTTCCAATGCTCACGAACGTCAAAATAGAATAAATATTGTTATTAATAATAATCCAAAAATATATTTCAATATATTTAAATTGATAGTTAAATATTTTCCCATTGATCTTGATACATTCCCTAGTGACATACACTTTGCGACATACACTCAATACCACACACTTTGCAAGATAGGGTAGGACCTAGCACTATGCCAAATCCACAATTCAATGACACTTGTTTTTTGTAGGTGAAAAACTGATCCACACCATTAGAAAGAAGTTATCGATCATAGATAAATTTTAATTAATAATTATATATTTTCCTATTAGTCTTCATACACGGCCTAGTGACATGCACTTTACAATATACACATGTCAGTACCGCACACTTTGCGAGATAGAGTAAGACCTAGCACCATGCCAAAATTTTGATTTGATGATATTTGTTAGAACCAAACAATTTCATTAAAATCCCAAGGTCTCTTTACCCACTTGAGTCTAATATTTCAATATATTTTCATAAAAAATCATTCACCGCCTTTTTCAAAGTGGCTTGCGATATCATGGTGAGCGGCTAAGGGTAGTCACAATAGCCCTTACCACTGCACCATAGATAGTCATGAGTAGGCCGAAGGTTACGTGGTGGATAGTCAGCCGATTCGGTAAGTGAGGGACAGAGCCTACCATGGTACCGCTAGTAGTCAAGCTAGTGACTGCGGTAGTGCAGTGAGCGGTCGGTGGAAGCAACTGTCGGTTTGTAGAGTGGCTACCATGGTACTACTGGCAGTCATGCCAGTGACCGCAGTAGGACGGTGAACAGGTAAGTAGCAAGCGTAGTTGGTCAAAGCGGCTACCGTGCAACCATGGAGGGTCAGAAAGGAGACTGCAGTGATTGTGGTGGACGGTGGAAGACAGTGAACGTAGCGATCAGGAGACTCCACTGCAGTACCACTGGTCGTCATCACAATGACTACGATAACGTGGTTGGTGGTGAGGATAACAGTCAGTGTTAGTCACCGCTATACCGCAGGTGGACAAAAGGTTGACCGCGGTGGAGCGGTAAACGTAAAGGGAAATATAGAGACATGAAATAACAAGAAGATTTGTAGCAACATATATGACATGAAATATAAAGTCGGGAAGAAGTATTAAAGTAAAATTAAAAGCTCGAATATAGTTTTAAATATTTGATTTGCCGATAAGGCAACTTAATCAAATATTTTATTTTCTTTCAGAGAATGAAAGCAGTTGTAACAAGAAAATGAAGGGTCACAACCCTTGGCATTTACTGTATAAATGTTCTGAAAAATCAGAAAAGGTAGTAAGGGTAAGAGCAGAAGTTAGAGTAGAATTAGATTTCTCTGAAAATGAACTGGGGATGGAAATAATGTACAGAATTTTCTTGAAGCAAGTCAATGGAGAAAATGTTTTAAATTGGTGAATTCTTTCTGGTGTTTAGTTGTTATGTTGTATTGATTCATATTCTTTATCTAGTTGTCTCCAACTTGAGGTCTTTTATCATTTAAATCAGTATATCAAGTATATTTCTGATTCATCAAAATGTATTCCCATTTTGTGTGATTTAATTAACCGGTGTCTGCAAGTCAGAATTAAATTCTTTTATATAAGTCACAATGATTTAAGGATTTTTTTTGGATAGTTAAAGAAGAACCAGGTGAAAAAATATTCCAACATAGTTTATGCAAGTCATAAATTTAGTGAAGTTTTATGCCAGTCATAGAATTTTCAAAGTGCCTAACAACTAGAGTTAAGCCAAAGAGGGAAACATATGCAGTTTTTGATTTTTGACTCCATTGCCCATGTGGATAGAATGCACTGATCTATCACAACCGAGATGATAAAATTCATAATAAACAACATATTCAAATTCTTTCTTTTATGCAATAGGAGTAGCAATCATGATTTTATCTATTCACTTCCATTTTCCATTGTGAATAGATTGTTTGAGCGGGGAATATATTTTAAATCTGCATTATTCACATAGGTGCACCCACCTAGGTTTAGCAGATCCTAAAGAGCAGAAGGTTCAATTACATCAATTGGCCTTGTACGTTGGAAAAAAGCATTGTGAGAGCTTGGCAACCTCTTGTGGTTCAAACCTGTGTTTTTGAGACCCAACAGTTTGGCGACTCTTCTGGGGACAAACATAAAAAAATTTGGTTCTAGCCTTTCCATTTATAGAGTCAACAAAGTTTCAAATTTTTTCATTCATTTGAGTTCATAGGGGATTCCGCTGGGGCAAACCAAACAATATCATAATCTTTTTCATTTTCCTACTTTTGGGAAAAGTAGGTGGCAACTCTATTTCAGTTTGATAAATAATGCATAGATATTATGGAATAGTAACACTTGGTCAATTTTCTTGTCAAGATGGCAGAAGAAGAGAGAAGGCAACAATCAATAAAAGAGTTGAAGGAATTGAAACAACAAAGGCTACAGTTGGACCAACAGATGCTACAAGTGAACCAACAATCGCTGCAATTGGGAGTCAAAAGTGTTCCAAATACATCACCAAATAGGCCATCATAGAGTGAGAGTGAATACACAAATTCCAGTAGATCTTGGACACCCCAAGTGCCCCATGATGCAACTGAGAACTTTGGAAATAAAGGTAATGTACTCTATTCACAACAAAACACTTTTGATGAGTATATTCAAATTCAAGAGAGAGGTAAAAGTCTTTGGGAAGCCTTCCTTAACATAAGGAAATATGAAGGAGAAGATACAAAATCTTTATACAATAGGATGACAGACATCTGTATGCAATTACCTCCTCATTATAGGCCTACAAGACCCACGTTTGTTGCACAATTTCTAAGAGTATTAGAGCCTAAATTAGTTTATTGGTCAGAGTCATCAAAACAGTGTGCCTTTGATGCGGTGAATAAACTTATCGATTCCATACTTGGGACGAGGTATGTGGATATTACCAACAATGCTTCAGAAGCTGCAACTGAATAAGGTACCACGCAATCCAATAGTGAAGATATGGAGAGTTTCTCCTGCATAACTGACTGTAGTTCAGATTGTGAAGATGAAATTGTGGATGTTGATCAGCAATAGGGTGATTATTACAGTTTTTATGAAGATTGGGAAGTTGGAGACATAGTAGAAGATATGGAAGCAGAGACATGTTCACTCAGCAGTGAGCAAGTTTCAGATTTACTGACTCTTGAATACCAGAAATATGCACACAAAGATGGTTCTAAAGTTTTGGGTCTAGCATATATTTTCTTTGACAGTGAAGATACTATATATAACAATTCATATGACCCCATGTGCATCTCTCATAGTGATGAGGAATTCTTTGAAGCAAATCAAAGATCCATGTCTGTCCAAGAAGAGGTATGTCATTTGAATAATTTTTTCATGCAAGAGAAAGATACTGGTTTGCATATCATTGATGATGAATGTTCAATATTTGTTGATTCAAGTATGTATAACGAGGGCTGTATGGATCAGAGGTATGTGTCAATGCCAACTGGTGATAGAAAAGAAATGGAAAGTAATTCTGATTTGATTGTTCCAGAAGATGCTGATGAGATAAAATTTGTAGATTCCCATGTGAAGCATTTAGATTTTCAGGTCCCAATACAGCTGCTGGATCATTCAACAACATATGATAATGAGCAAGCCTATGAATGTTTTGTTGAATGTGGATACACTTTGTGTGATGAAGGTGACAAAGATTTATTACATGATGAATGGCAGAGTGGTGAAAGGAACATGAATCGGGTTGAATACAATGATTTCCTGAAGGTTTTCAATGATAGTGCATGTAATAGAGAAGTTGGAATGGATAGTTTTAAAAGGAACCTGATGAGCTCCAATCAGAGCAAATTCTATGATAGAGGAAATTGTAGGCTTTTCTTTTGGGTGGTCTGGGGCCATCCTTTATGGTTTGAATTTTAAACAGTAGATGATACAAAGGATTAAGGATTGCCAATGCATGTACAATCCCTAACAAACCTCTTTAAACATTCTTTTCCATGCATAGTAGTTTTACAAATTTTGAAGGGTCTGGGTTTGCCAATACATGGACATTCTCAAGAGTTCCCTTTCTGAAAGCATTGATTTCTTTCCATGTACAGTATAGTACAGGTTTTCCATCTTCCATTTTCTATCTCATTCATCTTTTCATTTCCTCCATTTTCCATCTCCTCCATTTTTTCCATCCTTTGATTGGTCTACTCTCCCAGAGATATTCTAGATTCTTGCAGTGATTTGCAAAACCACTCATCCCCAACAAGAGCCATTGTTAGAAACAAATTTTTTAATTAAAATCCCGAGGTCTCTTTACCCACTTGTTAGAATGATGGATGCACAGGTGTCCTTGATGAAGCTGCAATCTTCAATGGAGGACCTTTGCCAAGAAGAAATATTCAACCACACAAAAAGTATGATAATGGCATTCAAATAGAGATTCTATTATGATGATCTAGATCTAGATATCTTACAAAGAGTACATATGCCTAATTATATAGGCAAGTGCTAAATGTAGAATGCAAAGGATGTTGCCAAGTGTTCAAATCACACTTCATGTGACAACAAGAAACCCTAACCAACTACCTAGGGAATGATAACAAGATGGAGATAAGTTCTAGAAAAGACAACTCATCTTCTAGAAGGGAATCGTATCTCAACAACATTATTAAATGATTAAATGCAACCTAGGACTAATATGATTAATTATTAAGACCTAAGTTAACTTATGCTAGTGTAATAATTAATTAATTACACTAACACCCCCCATAAGTGCAACTTAGGGAGGAAATGAAAAATGCAATGATTATGCATGATGATGATGGGTCCCGACTGATGGCCAATTTAGATACCCATGTACATAGGATGAAAATGCAACTAAACTCCTGCAAGAGGAGAAAAGGAAAACCCAGTGGGAAGAAAACCCCTCTCCAAAAAAGGAGATAAAAAGAAGAAAGGTGATGATTGGAGGACTCAACATCATCCCCCCAAGGACAACAATCATCACATGAATACAAAAAATATTAGGAGACTAGATATACCCCCCATAAAGGAGAGTGATCCCCTCAAGGATGTCTTCAAAACCTATGGAGAAATGAGAAGCCAAGTCACCAAGACCTATTGTGAACCCATCTGGAGGCCACAAGTCAGAAGAGATGGATGAGCCCTACTCTACTGAAACAAATCTCAATGGAGAGGAGGAAGAAGATGATGCCAGAAGAAGAGCCAAATCAATCCAACCACCACAACCCTGGTGAGGGGGAGGAGAACTGCTTCCTACCCTAGAATCTGGAGAATCCAAAAAAGATGGAGTCCGATCCCAAAACTTGGTGAACATATACACTTGAGAGTGATGATCAACCTCACCATAGGCAATGAGAGTATCAAACTAATCCCGGATGATAGCTAGATCAGATGTGAACTCAATCTTAAGACCCTCCTGAGCAAGCTGATAAACGAAAAGTAGATTATGGGCCATTTGTGGAATATAAACAACATCAGAAAGAGGCCTCCCATCCAAAGTAACATCACAAATTGTAGCAACATGAACCATGTCTGCATTGGCAGTGAACATTCTATCAAACGCTAAAGGATGCATAGTCTCCCAAAGAATGTGATTCATGGAATAGGTGATGTGCCTTGAAGCTCCTGAGTCGATGAACCAACCTTCCTATCTATTAACTAGAGTAGTGATCAAAGCTTGCCCCTTGCCTAGATTCTTAGCTGTGACAATTGTTGCAATACCTGAAGATCTCTCTTCATGTGAAGAAGAGTCGAATGAGAGGACGAAAGAGGAAGAAAGAGTGATGTTATGATCCTTGAGAATCTCTCTCAGTTCATGAATCTCCTTCTTAAAACAAGTCTCCTCATGATGTCTAGGCCCATTAAAAAAACCGCATTTGGGCTTCTCCTTCTTAGGCCTATCTTCCTTGTGCTATGATGATTCAAAAGATCCTGTCTTGGATTTTCCCTTACTCTTGCCTTTCCCTTTGGATGGTGTTGCAATGAGAGCATGATACTTTGAAGATGAATCAACTTGGTTGAGTTTAGATTGCTCCCTAGTCAACCGCTCACAAAATGTCTCAAATGACACAAAACTGTCTCCAAGTCCATCCATTGTAGAATAAAAGGAAGTAGAAAAGTAGGAAAAAGAACCTTTTAATTTAGATAAGATCATGAAGATGCATTCTTTGTCAGTTTTGTCCTTACCACACCTTGCAAGCTGGCTCCTCAAAGACTTGAATTTCACCAAGTAATCATCAATAGAGGGAAAAGGATCAACTAAGAGTGAAGAAATCTCTGACTCTAATTGAAGTGCCTGAATAGCACTTATTGAACCAAACACTGTCTTGAGCTTATCCCAAAATGCCTTAGGAGTATCACACTCCTCGATGTTGAAAAATAGTGAATTGGAGATATGAAGAGCAATCAGTCCCATAGCCTCCTCACACTTGATCCGATGTTGAAACTTCTCATATTCCCTAATCAGATTAGGCTAATTTTCATCCAATATAGACCAAAGGCCTTTAGACCAGAGGAGATGTTGCATACCAATTTTCCATGTGTGGTAATTGTGGGGAGTCAGAAGCTCAGAACCTGATTCAACCATTAGAGAGAAAAAGAGCACAAGACAAAATATCTCTGAAAAAGAATGTAGAAAATCTGATGACAGTGTTGAAATGCTGGAAAAACACAGTAATACTCTACTGATGGCAGAATTTCGACAAACTGGAAAAGTATCACCTCCAAAACCCAAAATTAGGGTTTTCACTTCAACTGGATGGTATTTTTTATAGAATTAGAATTTGGAAAAACAAACTATACCACTGAAAAGTAGATGTCGATACCTTTCCAACGGTATATTGTGTGTGAATTTTCAATACCGTATGCGAAAGATATGGCCTTCGGAAGATCACTATTGAAATAGACCTGCTCAAACTAAACAGATGCAAAAATTAAGCACTTGGGGGAAAAAAAAAGGAGCCGTTGGTCGCTGATAGGACTGCGGGCAGAAGACCTGCATTAAAAAATAAAAATAAAAAAACTGCCGTCAGGCGGAGCGCCGCCGCTGGGAACAAGTGGGGCGTCTGGTCGTTGAGCTGACTGTAGCGAGGGCCTACAGAGTGAACACCAGTGGACGGTCGGTGTGAGGTCGACAGGAGCATTGTCACTGAAAGGATGGCCGACGGGCGGTTGTTGGAGAATGGGCCGGATGGAGGATGGCGGCGAGAGAAAATCCGATGACGTTGTCCGGACAATGGCCTGGAGAAATGCCGGTGAAAGCGACGGGTCTGCGGATGTGACAACTCTGCAGACCGAAAACAAATGCCGACCGAACCGAAAATATTGCAAACCCAAACTTTAGTCCGCAAAAAAATAGTAATGCCGACTGTCAAATAAAATACTAGGCTGCCCGCATAATGAAATTTTTGCAGAAACTATAGAAAAAATGTCCGCTTTTGAAAATAAAAATTGCCCAATGACTTAAAAAAAATATGCCATGATGGAGGACAGAAAGGGGAAATTTATTTCTGCAAAAACTGTACGGATCGTACAAAATGCAAAAAACCCTAGATACCTCAAATAGCTCCTGGTGTGAATATGTCCAAATCAGACGAATGGGTAGGTGATCCTAGGGTTTCAAGGCCTTTTGAAGACAATGGCGAGCTCAGATCTAACTCAATCTGCTCCAGAAATCAACTTGGTCCCCGGGTAGAACCAACTAGCCTACAAAGAAAACCCTCAAGCCTGCAAAGAATCTCACTAGCCAAACTTTCTTGATCCTAGGAGGAAACTTCACTGGAATAGCTCTGATACCATGTTGGAATGTTTTGAACTTTCTTGATCTAGATAATCATAATAGAATCTCTATTTGAATGCCATTATCATACTTTCTATGTGGTTGAATATTTCTTCCTTGCAAAGGTCCTCCATTGAAGACTGTAGCTTCATCAAGGACACCTGTGCATCCATCATTCCAACATGGTATCAGAGCTATTCCAGTGAAGGTTCATCCCAGGATCAAGAAATTTTGGCTAGTGAGATTCTTTGTAGGCTTAAGGGTTTTCTTTGCAAGCTAGTTGGTTCTACCTGGGGACCAAGCTATTTTCTGGTGTAGATCAAGCTCTATTCAACCTCTCCATTGCGCTCAGAAGGCCTCAAAACCTATAGATCGTCTGCCCATTCATCCAATTTGGACATATTTACACCGGAAGCCATTTGAGGTATCTAGGGTTTTTTGCATTTTGTACGATCCGTACAGTTTTTGTAGAAATAAAATTTCCCATTTCTATCCTCCATCATGGCAAAATTTTTGTAGTCGCAGGCATTTTTATTTCAAAAATTTGGGCTCATATTTAGCAAAAAATTTATTATTCTAGTTATTTTTCTATAGTTTCGCGGAAAAATTTAAAAAAATCAGAGCAACCATCCATTTTAATCCTCTGTCGGCATAAATAATTGGGCTTAAATATATCGGTTTTGATTTTTAAATTGCTTTTTTCAATATTTAAAAATCAAACAATATTGGTGTTTTGTTGGCCATTCATTCTTTCCACAAGTCTGCAGAAAATCCGTCGGACGGTACCATATGTTTTCGGTCGCGTACATCTGATAGCCCATTCACTGACTTGTTGTACCACCGAGCACATCATATCGACCATTTCCACTGGCTTCCATCACCGGTCAGAACTCTACCCGCCGCCGACATTCACTTCCTCGTCTGCACGCTCACTCCTCCCGCGGTGCCACCTCGGCACCGCCCACTCTGCCCAACCATCATTCTGTTGGCGCTCCTCCCAACGGTGGTTCTCTGTTTTTTGCTAGCTAGGCCCTCGATCATATTAGCGACTGGGGGCCAAAATTTTTAAAGCTTGGTTGCTTATTTATTTTTGCACCAGTTTAGTCTGTAGGCCCTAATAGGGCAATTTTTTTCAAATTGCCATATCTTCGCACCACGGTGTTGAAATTCGACAAACGAGATATCGTCCGAAAGAGGATTTGGTCTACTTTCTAGTGGTGCAATCTGTTTTACAAAATTTCTCTATCAGAATATTCTACAGTCAACTAAAGTCAAAACCCTAGTTTGGATATAAAGGCTCATATCTTTGCAACCGTTGATCGAAATTCAATGATTCCAGCGACATCAGGAAGATACTTGGATATCCTAAAGCTTGGGAACATGTTTTTTGTTTTGGATAGCACTACTTTAGTTGCATATCAACTTTGGAAGTTTCTATTTGTTGCTGAAGGTCATTGTCTTTGTAATTTTGGAGAAATTTGTTTGTACATTATGGGGCTTGCATATTATCCTTCTTCTCCATCAGAGACTATTGGTATCCCTTCACATTTAGTGATTCCTTGTCCAGAGTCATTGATTGAGGCTTCCATCATCATCATTCATCAGGACACATTCAATTTTCTAGACTTGACATCACAGGATGGCTTTGTTTCATGTATCACTGACTTGGCTACTTCTATAGGTTTGGAGAAAATTCTTGAGGGGATATGACTCCTCTATTCAGATCCTACTTTAGAGAGTTCCCTTGAGTCTCCTCATTATTTTGTCTCAAACTTGATTGGGAATCCAGAGACTATCTTGGGGGCACTCGGTTTCTCTTTAGAGATTTCATATATGAGACTTCCTCCATCTTCATCGAAGTTTCTTCTGCATCTACCATTGGATTGGCTTCAGTCTACTCTTAGTGGTTTTGAGGACACTTTATTATGGGGGGGCAATCAAGTCTCCATCGATTCCTTCGATGGAAGGAACATCACAATGCAGTCTTTGGATCATGTTCAGCATCAATTTCTGCATCATCCTGATTTGTCACCTTCTTCATTGGTTGGGTATGTACTTGAGTGGGTTGTGGCATCTTCATCTTCATCGGGCAAGGAAACACATGAGAAAATCTCAAGACATCATCAGCATTCATATACATCCTTCCTTCCTTCAATTCCTATCCAGAATGGGAAGCATCTCTGCACTTGCACTTGGTTTTGTTTCTTCCGAGAGGGAGACAAGTTGTTTGTCGACATTAGATCATGTTTTGTCTACATACACTTACCTTTTTTTGTAGGTGATCACATTTTTTTGGGGGGGATATATTGTCTCTCTATTTCCCTCCTATGGGGGGCCATTGATTGTATTGTATCCATGTGATGATTTTTGTCCTTGGGGGGATGATGTTGAGTCCTCCAATCATCACCTTTTGCATTTTATCTCCTTTTCTTGGAGAGGGGTTTTCTTCCCACTGGGTTTTCCCCTTTTCTATGTTTGTGGGAGATTAGTTGCATTTTCATCCTATGTACATGGGTACCTAATCCTTTATTGGAGAGGGGTTTTCTTCCCACTGGGTTTTCCCCTTTTCTTTGTTTGTGGGAGATTAGTTGTATTTTCATCCTATGTACATGGGTACCTAAAATGGCCATCAGCCGGGACTCATCATCATCATGCATAATCATTGCATTTTCTTTTCCTCCCTAAGTCTCACTTATGGGGGGGTGTTAGTGTAATTAATTATTTATTACACTAGCATAAGTTAACTTAGGTCTTAATTAATCATATTAGTCCTAGGTTGCATTTAATCATTTAATAATGTTGTTGAGATAAGATTCCCTTCTAGAAGATGAGTTGTCTTTTCTAGAACTTATCTCCATCTTGTTATCATTCCCTAGGTAGTTGGTTAGGGTTTCTTGTTGTCACATGAAGTGTTATTTGAACACTTGGCAACATCCTTTGCATTCTAGGTTTAGCACTTGCCTATATAATCAAGCATATGTACTCTTTGTACGATATCTAGATCGAGATCATCATAATAAAATTTCTATTTGAATGCCATTATCATACTTTCTGTGTGGTTGAATATTTCTTCCTGGAAAAGGTCCTCCATTGAAGACTGCAACTTCATCAAGGACACCTGTGCATCCATCATTCCAACATGGTATCAGACCTATTCCAGTGAAGGTTCATCCCAGGATCAAGAAAGTTTGGCTAGTGAGATTCTTTGCAGGCTTAAGGGTTTTCTTTGCAGGCTAATTGGTTCTACCCAGGGACCAAGCTATTTTCTGGTGCAGATCAGGCTCTATCCGACCTCTCCATTGCACTCAGAAGGCCTCAAAACCTATAGATTGTCTGGCCATTCGTCCAATTTGGACATATTTACATCGGGAGCCATTTGAGGTATCTAGGGTTTTTTGCATTTTGTATGATCCGTACAGTTTTTGTAGAAATAAAATTTCCCCTTTCTTTCCTCCTTCATGGCAAAATTTTTTTAGTCGCAAGCATTTTTTATTTCAAAAATTCGGGCTCATATTTGGCAAAAAAATAATTATTCTGGGTATTTTTCTATAGTTTCGCAGAAAAATTTTAAAAAATCAGAGCGACCATCCATTTTAATCCTCCGTCGGCATAATTAATTGGGCTTAAATATATTGGTTTTGATTTTTAAATTGATTTTTTCAATATTTAAAAATCAAACAATATTGGTGTTTTGTTGACCATTCATTTTTTCCACAGGTCTACAGAAAATCCGTCGGATGGTATCGTATGTTGTCGGTCGCGTACATCTGACAACCCGTTCACCGACTGCCTTACCGCCAGTCACATCATACCGGCCACGTCCACTGGCTTCCATCACCGGCCGAAACTCTACCCATCGCCGACATTAACTTCATCGTTGACACTCTCACTCCTCTCGCGGCGCCACCCCGACACCGCCTGCTCTGCCCAACCAATATTGCACACTTTGCAAGATAAGGTGAGTAACTTTTTTCTTTTCGCATTTAGTTTTGTTTATTTGCACTTTTCTGCTTTTGTTGACTACAATTTTGGAAATAGACAATGGAATTACCATACTTGGCCCTCACATTCCAAAAATTGAAGAAGTTCATACTAAAAATTGATGTTGTGAACGGGAACTTTGAAGATAGTATCATATTGTTGCACTACATCCTCAAAAATGCCCCTTTTCTAGGAATAGATGGAGTTTATCTACACAGTCAATTGCAAAATAGTCTCTATGATGCAGATCTCTAGTTTCTAAATAGTTTTTTAGAATTGCACCAGTCCAACTTGCAAGTTTTCTCTACTTTATTCAGTTAGCAATCACCCAGTTATCAGAACTACTGATTTTGTAAAGTTTTTAGCGAATGAATTGGCTCATGATAAATATGCTCAAAACAAATGACTCTTAGCCCTTCTTAACACTAGTATCAATTCGCTAATAGCTTCGGAAATACCATAATTGCATTTGTGACTTTCCTCTAAATTTTAGAGTACAACTCCCTCACGTGATTTTTAATGAATTAATCTAAACTAAAGAAAACTAGTATGCTTTTAACCAAAAAGCAGGAAAGGTAATTGTAGACATGAAAAATGTACAATTTCATTTTGGCACACTTGATCCCGATTACTAACAACATTTCTTCCTGAATCATACTCTCAGCATTTCATCATAATCCCATCTCTTAATCTAATGAATCATTATTCATTTATTTAAGTCTTCCTCCTCTAGTGATTAAATTAATCAATTTAATTTAATTAACTTTACGTTTCTGTTTAATTAAATAAATCATTTTATTTGATTAAATTCTCTAAAGTCCTCTTATTAAATTAAATAAATTAAACCTTATTTGATTTAATCTAATATATTCCTCCTTAGTTAAATAAATCAAATCATTTCCTCTCCATTTGATTTAAATCAATTCATAAATTTAAGTCTAAATTGTCACATCTCCTAATTCCTCATTAAATTAATCAAAACCATGATTAAGTTAATCCCTCTCATTAAAATCCTTTAGAGAATGCAAGTTGCACAATAAATCAATTACTTTGATTTATTTAAATTCTCTATTTTCCCTCACATGGCATGAAAAGGGAATATTCCTTTATTTGAATTCAAAAAGGTCAAGTGGACTTGGTCCTTCCAACAATGCATTTAAGGCCTCTTACATGTCCTTGGCCTTGAGCTAAGTGACATTAACTCCATTTCCCTTCCCTCTTCAACAAGTCATTTCACAAATTCAAATTCAAACCAAATGCATTTATTGGCACTTTGGCCAAAATGTGCACGACCACTAACCATTCACATCATGACATGTGGCATTCAACCATTGGATTGAAATTTAATCCCACATTGCTCAAATCTTACTTTCTCTTCCAAATTGAAAGTTATAAATTGGAGGCTTCTCTCCTCATTTCTCATCCACAATTGCATGCAAAGTTACTCTCTTCACATTAAGAGCTAATTTTGTCCATTTCACTCAACCATTCACCATCTTCAAAATTTGTAACAAGGTTATGCTCAAATCTCTTTGGAGATTTGACCATTTCTCAATCACCCAACATTGCAACTTAGGAATTGGGAAAGGGCCAATTGCAACACTCCATTGGCACCAATTCCCCTATGGGATCTTAAATCTATTAGTTTAATTAGGATTTAACTTCATTTCTTGTATTGTTTTCTTCGTTTCCTAATTTTAGTTTAAATAGATGGATTTGATGGGGAATCTCTCATACTTGTTTGCATGCATTTGATCTAACAACTTAAAGTGTTTGTTGTTTTTGTGCATTTGCAGGTATAGGGGTTCACATTTTGGCGCTAGAAGGAGGGCATACTCAAAAAATTAATCACGTTTTTAAAAAATTTTGCGTTTTTTTTACAATTTCTTGTAGGCCACAAGAAAACAGCCGCGCGACATCATATTGAGCCGCTTTCATAGGTGCGGCACAATACTTCACCACTTTCACGGAAGCGGTACCATACTGAACCACACATAGTTTCTAAACCTTGCCGATTTTCTCTTCCCGCCTGTCATTTTTCAAATTTCCTAAATCTACCACATTCATCTCCGTAGTGCTATACTGCACCACCTTCAACACCATGGCACCATATCGCACCGCGTTTCCTCCAAACTCCATCGCTCCTCCTTTCCCGCCTGAAAATTTTGAAATTTTAAATAGGGCCACTTCCAAAACTGCATTGCTTACCCATATCACGCCGCTTATTCACTCTTTGTTTCTATAGTGCACCGCCCATAGTCAACCGTGCAACACTATATAGCACTGCTTTTACCCAAACTGTGCCGCGACAAAACAGTGAGGTCTAAAATTGACATGTGCTTTTTAAATTGCGGATTTTTTTAATCCTTGACCTTGTTTGCTATCTTTTTGCTCTCTGGTTTTCTGTCATTTTGCAAATTGGAGCAAGGGAATAAGTTCATCATGACCTCATACTCATCATGCAAAAAAAAAAGAGTGTTTTTAAACACTAAAGTGTTCTTCAACACTTTTGAGGAATTTTAAAATTCTACTTGTTAAGAGAAATTTGCTAATATCTTTGGCCTTATAAACACTAGATTTACTTTGGGTTTAAAAAGAACAAGCAAATTTCCTTTTCTAAGCAAAGTAGGAGACTCAATACGACACCATGCTCATTTTGCACAAAGTGTTTTTAAACACTAAAGTGTTCTTCAACACTCTTTAAGGATTTTTTAGATTCTTGTTTAAAAGGAATTTGTTAATTTCATTTGCCTCAAGAACACTAAATTTCTTTTGGGTTCTAAAATAAAAAATCAAATTTCTTTTCAAAAGTTGCCAAAGGGCTAAAAAGAACCTTAGACAAACATACTAGATTTTGTTTAAAAGGATAACAATTGAACAAAGCAATCTCACATTTCCTTTGGTGCTTAAAAAAAATTCATTATTACTTTGAGGGATTTAAAACGAACATGTGTTCTTTGTGTCTTGTAATCTTTTTTGCAAAGTAGTGTCATTTAAAAAGGTGTATGCGCTTCTCTCATGCTTCACGATGATCTTGAGAACCAAAAGTATTTTTGGTGACACTAAGTTGCATAAAAGATTGCCTCCACATTTTAATTTGGGTACTTAACAATTGAATAAAACATGTGAGCGTGAGCACGACATATTGCGGAGGTTCTCCCTTTGTTTTTCAACAAAGGTTGATTGAATGACAGGATATGTTAGCTTGCTATTGTTTATCCTAGTGGGCTTGCCTTGTGGGAAAAAATAATCACCCAAGGGAATGACCCAACCAGGAACATGCTAAAGCCAAGCGACTTCCAACCGGTATATAAGTGTGGATTCTTGAGGAAAGTTCAAGAATCACGAGGATTATTCCGACGAGATGGATAGAAATGGACTCTCGTCGATGTTGGATAATCCCCCATGAATGGAATGCCCGAATTAAAACCCTTTGTTTAGAAAAAGGCCAAAACCTTATCTATTTTGTTGGTGCAAAAGGTCATGTCCTTTGAAGCCGCCCCACGTTATACATGCGATTTTATTGTAGAGATGGAAAGTATGTCATAGGAGATTCATGATTACTAATGCTTGGCTGACCCGAGAAGTGTGTTCCGTGGAGGGGAGCCAGTGTGGTCAAGCATTTAGCCATCCGCACAAAATATGCGTAGCTGGATTTGTCCAAGTGGGAACCCAACAAAATATTGTCTCATCATCCTAGGGTTGTAAAAAATTGCTTGGAAATATACATTGCTTGGTCCTCAAAACTTTGAAAACAAACATACACAAAGAACTTTGAATTTCAAACCCCTTGTAGGAAGCAAATACCTTTGACGAATTTAGCCACGCTTGCTTTCCCTAGGGATCATATCCTTAGAGTTTTCTAAGTGCTTGAATTCTATCATCATTTGTTTTCAACAAGGTTAAACATAGGAAAATTTTGCCCTATTTTCCTTGATTTCCACGCAATGGACCTTGTGGGATGAGAAAGAAAGTGGGACATTAGACATATAGTTTGAAACATAAGCAAGCAAGTGTCTTTGGTAAAAAGAATTCAATAAGCCAAGATAAAGGGACAAATTAAAACTCAAATGTGTTGTTCCAAATGATTTCCCGCAAGATCAAAATCCCAAAACCAAAGTTCAAGAAGCTTAGTCTCAAAGCTTGTGAGGAGCATCTTGAGAGACTTTTCAAATTCAGAGAAAGAATAGTATGAAACTTCTATAGGAAAGCTTCAAGGAATAATCCAACTTTGTATGCCTTTTACTATCAGCAAAATCCTGAATTTTTTGAAAGGTTTGTTTTCCTCCGATAGGAAGTCTAGCATGTTCTTCAACACCAAGGTTTTGTAAGAAGGAGTCATGTCTAGGTCAAGGTCCAAGATCAAAGTTGTCATTCTCATCCATCTCTCCATCAAACCAAATCTCATCTCATCATCAAACTTCTTGAGAACTCTAGAAAAAACACTCATGCTAAACTTAAAGGGCTAAAAAAAACATCACCCTATCTTGGCTTAATACACCTAGCCAAAATAGTCAAAACTCTTGGATGAATTTACCTCTAGGATAACGCAACTTCCTAAGGTCTACTAGTTCACAATCACATTGGCTTAACACACTTAGCCAATTCATCTTCTTGTGCAAGTTTTCCTAGGATAACACAAATTCCTAGGGACTACAACTTCACTACAATCTTGTTTGACTTAATACACCTAGTCAAACCATCACAAATCAATCTAAGTCCTAACAACTAGCATAACCCTTCAAGAGTTCTTCAAAAGGTTTCACTCACTCGCTTCATCCATTTATCCCATCATCATTACCACCCTCTTTGATCTTTGACTTCCCTAGTTCTTCTCTTTTGAGCCTAAAAAGGTTAGGATCAAACGATCCCTATTTTTTATGGTCCAAACTAGATCACAATACAAGAAGAACATGGAAAATATCAGCAAAATATCAACTTCCATTAACATGAGTCAAGTAACCTCTGAAATAAACCTTGCGGGATCAAACAATCCCCCAAGTAACTCTCCTCTACCATCACAAAATCCTCAAGAGGAGAACCATGAAGAGGACATCACAAACGAAGACATGGGGATGACACAATCTCAAATGATGAAAATGGTTCAAAATCCTGAGAACCACAAAATTATCAGCGTCATGTTCAAATACTTAAGCACGTTAGTGGAAGGAGGGGTACAGTTCCCTTCTGACCTTGATGCAAGCACTAGTATGGATATGCCTTTTACAAACACATCCCCAATGTCAATATCAATCAAGAAATACCTCACACCACTTTGGCCATCACACCAACCTCACCAAATGTAAACAAGGGGAGTGCCATGTTTCGGGAGTTACAAAATCATCGCCATGTGACCAACAAAGAAGTGGCTATCACCGCCGAACCAGATAATCCTATCCCGATAAATCTATCACACCCATACATCCCACTCACCTTTCATAATCTTGCCGGTTCATTTTCATTATGTGCTACACCAACCTGTCAATCGAACATACAAACTTCTCTACCACAAGGAGAAGGTGGTTTTTTGGGAACAACAGGAGTTGCCGATCCTTTTTCTTTCCAAAGTGGCACATCATCTCTTCCCCCATTTCCATTCACAACCACATCACCTCTCGGATTGGGTTTTCCTCCCCTAAACATTGATAGTTTCTTAGGACTAGGAAATGTGAACATCACATCGAATTCCCTCTTTTTGCCCGCAACATCACAAGAGCAAATTGTGACCATTCAAACCACCATAACAAATACGTCAATCAGTCCTCAAATCTCCCAAAGCATACCTTCTCAAGGACCGAGCATCTCCACCACACCTCCAACAACCCAAATCCCAACCACCACCCTAACCCTCTCACCTTTCACAACGGTTGGCATCATTCCCGTTCCACCACCAATCCCACCAAAGGCCAACATGGTAAATTCATTCACCACTCTAATCCAGACCCTTCAAAAGGCCAACCAACAAAGAGTACTCAAGAAAAAGTAGAAATCTCAAGCTCAAGCACAATCGCAAGCTCAAGCCCAAGCATAAGCACAGGCACAAGCTCAAGCACAAGCACAAGTGCAAGTGCAAGCTCAAGCTCAAGCACAAGCACAAGCTCAAGCCCAAGCTCAAGCACAAGCCCAACAATAGGCACAAGCACAATACCAAGTGCAATTGCAAGCAATCCATCTGCAAGCATACCAACAAGCCCTGCAAGACTTTTAGGCACAACAACAAGCCAAACAAGAAGCTTTGTTGGTACAATAGCAGCTCGACCAACAACAAGCCTTGTTGGTGCAACAACAACTAGACCAACAACAAGCTTTGTTAGCACAACAACAGCTCAATCAATAACAGGCTTCATGGGAGCAACAATAGATGGACCAGCAATAAGCGTTGTTGGAACAACAACAGCAAGATCAACAACAAGCGTTGTTGACACAAATGCAGGCATACCATCAAGCCTTGAATGCACAATAAAGCTTGCAGCAAACACCCACTAGTACTCCTCCCACCAATCAAACACCTCAAACACCTCACAACTCATTCAGTCCACCTCCCAACCCAAGCAAAGATGTCGCAACACAAATCAAATTGCTCTCACAACAAGTGTTGGACTTACAAGCAGGAAAAACAACAAGAACACCGGGCAACTTGTGCCCTTATCCTTTCGATAGAAGTCTCACCATGATACCATTCCCAAAGGGATTCGAGATCCCCAAATTTGACAAGTATAATGGAACGGGCAACCGTGAAAACCATGTTAGGGAATTTCAGGTGCATTGCATGGAGGTTGCATACGATGACACGTATGTAATGTGACTCTTCCCCCATAGTTTGACTGGTCCAGCCATGGAGTGGTTTTCTTACCTACCCACGGGCATTAAAACATTCGAGGAAATTGTGGAAGCTTTCCTTAAGAATTATGCTTTCAATATGGGTGGGGATGTTAGTTTGGAAGAACTATCCACACTCAAACAAAGAAAAGGAGAGCTATTCACATCCTTCTTGTAAAGATGGCAATCCAAGGCCAATCAGAGCAAGTGGACCATGCCGAAAGAACAACAAGTTTGCACCATCATATCCAATCTAGATGAAAACTTGGCATTCTACTTGAAAATGCAATGCGTTACATCATACGATCAATTGATCCCAAAGGTGCTCAACATTGAAAGAGCCCTTACTACACGAGGAGGCACATCAACATTCACTCCACCATAGGATAACCGCCCATCCAAAAACTATAATGATAAACCTCGAACATGGTCAAGAAAAAAAAATATCACAAATGACGGTGTGGTCGATGCTAAAGTGGCCATTAGTGCCCCTAAGCAGAACATCCAAACCCATCATCAACCACAAAATAATAATCGTAACAATGTGCAAACTAATGTGGTAGTAGCACAACAACAACCAACTCCCACCAATCAAATCAATAACTTGGATAATCAAGGAGGACCACCTCCTCGAGGAAAATATCCCCTCAAGAGGAAGTTAACGGCTCTTGGTGAATCTATCGAATTCATCATGAAGAAATTGGTCAAGGAAAACCTGATCAAAATCTCTAACTCCGAGCAATACGCAAAACCCATGACCAAACCACCATGGTATAATGAGAACCTCCTTTGTGACTTTTACAAGGTCAAAGGACATACCACTGCCAATTGCATGAGGCTGAAAAATATCATCCAAGACCTCATCGAGGATAAGATCATCAATATCGAACAGCCGGCTGGAAACCAAGACTTGAAAATATACACGAATCCGATGTCGAACCACAACCAAGGAAATAATTAGGGGAACAATAAGGGCAAGCAAAAATATGCTAGTGCTACTCAAGTGTATGAGGAGATAGTCAGATGTGTCGATGAAATGGTCACAGTCATAAATGTCAAAGGAGCCAACAACGACTGTGGAGTCACCACACATGGTGGAAAGGTCACCATTGTTGGGGCACCAACTAAGACCCCCATTTATAATACAAAATCCATCCCTTATGATTATAATGTCATTGACCAACTGAAGAGAACCCCCGCCCAAATCTCCATCATGGAACTATTGAAAATATCCGCCACCCATAGGAAGATCCTTGATGAAGCATTAGCTGTGTCCATTGTCTTTGCCACTCTTGACACAAAGCAGTTCCAAGCTATGGTGGGTAACATAGTTACCCCAAATCTCATTACATTCTCTGACCAAGATTTCTCCCCGCAGCCATCTCATAACCGCGCACTCCACCTTCAAGTTCTCGTCCATAAAAAGAAATTCAAAAGAGTCCTGGTGGATGGAGGTGCAGGCCTTAACATTTGTTCTCTAAAGCTCATAAAGAAATTGGGATTCTTTAAGGATTCCATTAATAAGAACAAAAGCATCACGATAAGGGTGTATGATGATCAAGAAAGAGTGTCTCAGGGCACTATCAAAATCCCCATCCAAGTGGGATGGACAACTATGGAGACCACCTGTCAGGTCCTCGACCTCGACCTACCATATAATATCCTCCTTGGATGCCCGTGGATCCATGGAATGAAGGTAGTGGCCTCGACGTATCACCAATATATCAAGTTCTCACACCAAAATGAAGAGGTCACTATATATGGGGATCCTGAACCTTTTGCCTACTGCAAAAACTTGGAAGCCTAGTTTTATAAGATCCCCCAAGTACCAAAAAATGATGAAGGACCATCCACTTCATACATAGACCCAACCAACCTCGCTTCCACCTCTGCGACAGAGACACCCACCATCCTTGACATATCCGACATCAAAAACATGATCTAGGATAATGGATGTGGTGATTACAAAATGAAAAGAAATGCATTTGTTGTAGGAGAGTTACCACAATCTCCTAGGTCACATGGGCAACCTTGATCACAAGAAACACCTGTCCGCACCCTTAGGGCAGATCCTTCTGGATTTCGCCCTTGGGGAGATCTAAGTCAAGAAAGTGTTGACGAGGAATATATTGCAAGCTCAATATACCATGATGTAGGGCCCACACCCACCTTACCCATGGATGAAACTAACAGAGGGTTGCAAATGATGTTTGGCATGGGCTATAATAGGAACGAAAGCCTTGGAAGGAATAGTGATGGACGCCTGGAGCCCATCATTGTAGAAAGAAGAGTGCGGAACCTTGGCCTCGATTGTGTTAGGATTGAAAAATTCCATGAAGAACCCTAAGGTATTTTCTTGTTTTGTGCCTAATATTTCCATTGTCTCTCATAGAATTATTCACCGCCCTTTATAAATAGCTCTTACCCTTGTGCCATTACCTTATTTTTGGCGTTTAAAGCTTTCACATTTTTACCCACCCCTCTTTAATTCTATAATATTTCCTATCTTTTCATCCACTCTTTTTATTATTCATGCCATACCGCTTTACCGTGGCCTCCCACAATGGACTCGCAGTATGGTGGTGGTGGTCAGCGAAACAATCAGATAACAGTGAAGCAAGCAATGGATTGGCACGGTGAATAGTCGAAGTAGCAATAAATGCTTACCGTGCCACCATGCACGGTCTAAGCATAGACCGTGGTAGAGCGGTGAGACAGATGAAGGCAAATAGGTAGTAGTTAGCAGGTGGCATAAAGTGTTTACCACACCACCACGTGCGGTTAAACCGCAGACCGCGGTCATTGCGGTGGATGGGCAATGAGCAGTCGACTAGAGCAACTAACGGTTTGTAGAGCGGCTACCATGGTACCGCTGGCAATCAAGCCAGTGACCACGGTAGCATGGTAGAAATGGAGATAACCATCATGGTGAGCGGCAAGGCAACAAAGTGGTGGATGGGTAGCGGTTACCACGATAATGTAGCCACTAAAACAATGACCGCGGTAGTGTGGTAAACTGTTAGTGGGCAGCAGTGATGGTTACCTCCATACCATAACCGGCCAGAGCACAAAACGCGGTGATTGCGGTGGATAGGAATAGACGGTGAGGGAGTAGTAAAAGGCTAGGCACCACATAACCATGGGTTGAAAATTCAAAACTGCGGTAGAGCAGTAAAGACATGGGAAGCCTCAGGAAATGAAATATGAAGAGCGATAAATGTATAGAGTAAAATTCAAAGAGCAGGAAAATATGTAAAGCAAAATCAAAGACAGAGCAATAGTATAAAATATTTAATTTGCCGATAAGGCAATTAATTAAATATTTTATTTGACTGTGAAATACAAACGGATGTAACAGAAAATTGAAGGGTCACGACCCTTGGTTTATAATGTATAAATGATTCAAAAATTGAGTTGAAGAGGGACAAGGGTGAGGGAGATAAAAAGCGGCAATAGTTAGACTGTAGGAGTTAGAATTTTCCCGAGAAGAGACTAGGATGGAAATAATGTACAAAATTTTCTTGAAGCAGAAACAATGAAGACATGTTTTAAACTGGTGAATTTCTCTTTGGTGTTCAGTTGTTGTGTTGCATTAATTTATACTCTTTATTTTGGTTGTCTCCAACTTGAAGTCTTTTAATCATTTAAATCAGCATATCAAGCATATTCCCTAATTTATCAAGATATATTCCATTTTGTGTGATTTGACTAATTGGTGTCTGCAAGCCAGAATTAAATTCTCTTAATAAATCACAGTGGTTTTGAGACTTCTTTTGGATAGTTAAAGAAGAACCTAATAGAGAAACATTCCAACACTGTTTGTGCAAGTCATAGACTTACTGAATTTTTTATGCCAGTCATAGAATTTTTAGAGTGCCTAACAACTAGAGTTAAGCCAATAGGAGGAAACACATATCATTTTGACTCCATTACCCATTTGGATAGAAGGGACTAATCTACAACAACCCAGAGATACAAATCCATATCAAACAATTTATTTAAAAAACCTTTCATTTGTGCAGTAGGAGTAGGAGTAGGTGTAGTAATTTTATCTGTTCACTTCCCTTTGCCATTGTGGATAGATTGATCAACTAGTAAACCCATCTTAAATATTCAACATACACATAGGTTCATTAGCCTAGGTTTAGCAGAGCCTGAAGAGTAGAAGGTACAATTGCATCAATTGGCCTTGTTAGTTGGCCAAAAATGTTGCGAGAGCTTGGCAACCTCTCGTGGTTCAAAGTAGCATTTTTGAGAACCAATAGGTTGTACTCCTCTGAGTATAAACATACGTGGCAAAGGTACTCCTAGTAGGGTAGTCAAGTCCTCTCCTCGAGTAACAACAACTACTCCTAGACCACCTGTATGCCTAGGTATCCCACTTGATAACTTCACCTTTGATGTCACCGATGTTTGTGCTAGTAATGATGATGATGATAGCATAGCAAGTCTTCCTAGGCTCTTTGAGCATTCCACCCTGTTAATGATTAGTGCCTCTCCAGCTGAGTCAAACCAAGAAACCCACTGAATCACCTTAGTACACCTACAACTCATCGATCACGATCAACGAGGACCGCCAATTCTAAACTCATTCCAAAATGATGAGGCGCTCTTGGAATTCATGGGACTAAGGGATATAGTTCCATATGGGGATCACAAGGCAAGCTTCAACATCACATTAGACACCCAGGCATACTATGGGGAGACGATTGAGTCATTCAATCGGAAAAGGAAAATATCGAGAGTAAGCTCGAGGTTATGGAGTGAAAACCACACTGTGGCACTCTCTAACCACAAAACAGTAAAAATAAAGGATGCATCCAATGGTGAAAACCTCTCTGAGGCGCTGGATGATGAAGTATTCAATCTCCCCCTACTGCTCTACATCAAGAAAAGTCAGCAATCTTGGTAGAGCAGTGCAACCCTATCAACTTGGGAACAAAAACAGAACCGCAAATCACTTTCTATGCCGAGTCTCTCCTGGCAAAGGAACAAGAACTGTTAGCAGAATTCTTGAAAGAAAGGAAGGTAAACTTTGCATGGACCTATGCTGACATGCCTAGTCTGGATCCTGAGGTGGTGGTTCATCATTAGGCTGTTTACCCTGGAGCGAAACCAGTAAGACAAAAGTTGAGGAAAATGTACCCGTAAATAGCCTTGCTCATTAAGATTGAGTTACAAAAGCTCCTGGATGTTGGCTTCATATGCCCGATCGACTATACAGAGTGGGTATCTAACCTCGTACTAGTCTCAAAACCAAATGGGGGCATCTGCATCTGCACAGACTTTAGAGATCTAAATAAAGAATGTCCTAAGGATAATTTTCCACTACCCAACATTGACATGATAGTGGACATGACAGCTGGACATGAGATGCTATCCGTAATGGATGGCTTCTCAAGGTACAATTAGATAATGATCGCAAAAGAGGACCAACATAAGATGACCTTTACATGTCCGTGGGGCACCTACTGCTGGAATGTGATGCCATTTGGGTTAAAGAATGCAGGAGCTACATACCAAAGAGCCATGACACCGATTTTCCATGACATGATCCACAAAATTGTCGAAGACTATGTGGATGACATATTGGCTAAATCAAAGAAGAGATAGGATCACATAGCGACTCTAAGTGCAATTTTTGATAGGCTGGAAAAATACAAGGTCAAACTCAACCCAAAGAAATATGTCTTTGGGGTACAATCAGGAAAGCTGCTAGGGTACATAGTTTCAATGAGAGGGATAGAGGTGGATCCTACAAAGGTAAAAACAATCCTTGATATGGTAGCACCAAGAACACTAAAGCAACTCAGAGGATTACAAGGTAGACTCCAGTCCATCCGAAGATTCATAGCACAATTGGCAGATAAGTAGATTGCCTATTCACACCTACTCCACAAAGAAGTAGCATTCAGGTGGGATGACAAGTGCGAACAAGCATTTAAAAAGATCAAGGAATACCTACTTACACCACCTGTGTTGATGCCATCGAACGTATGGAAACCATTGATTCTATACATCTCAACAATGACAACCGCCCTTGGTGCCCTTTTAGCCCAACATGATGAAAAGGGAACCGAGCAGGCCATTTACTATATCAGTAGAACAATGGTGGGGCATGAGCTCAACTATACATCAATAGAAAAAGCTTGCTTGGAAATGGTGTTTGCAGCCTAGAAATTCAGACACTACATGCTAGCTCATCAAATTAAGCTAATTGCCAAGATAGACCCCCTCAAGTATCTATTGTCAAAAGCAATGCATACAGGAAAAATGGCTAAATGGGTTATGATACTATCTGAGCATGATATTGAGTATGTAGAGCAAAAAACAATCAAGGGACAAGTAATTTTGGATCAGCTAGCAGAGTCTCCAATATATGTAGACAACCCGCTCATATCAGAGTTTCCAGATGAGTCCCTTTTCAATTTCAGTGCAGTCGACTACTGGAAACTATACTTTGATGGCTCCCACATGCAACATGGATCAGGAGTCGGTGTGTTCTTCATCACCCCTAGGGGGACTATATACCGAGATCGTATAAGTTGGCATTCCCCTGTACAAACAACATTGCAGAATATGAGGCTTTAACCATAGGTCTCAAAATTGTGGCACAGTGGCGAATCATGGCATTAAAGGTCTATGGAGACTCACAGCTTATCATTACCCAAGTCAACGGTGAATACCAAACTAAAAATGATAAGCTCGCACCATACAAAAGGGTAGTGGAAAGCCTCAAAGAATCATTTATTGACATCACCTTTGAGAAAATACCGAGGGCAAACAACAGAGCAGCTAATGCAATGGCAACGATCGGATCCTTGCTAGATATCCCTCACAACGTCTCGAAACATGAATTCCTCATAGAGAAACTTCTCATACCAAATTTTGAGGTACCAAAATCAAAATATGCGTGTGAATGTGTTGGTCCCGGTGATCTTTGGTACCATAAAATTTACACCTACCTAAGATTAGGAGTCCTCCCTGTTGACATTACCCTGAACCTAAAGCGAACCTTTGTCAAAAGGTCCTTATGATTTGTTATCCTAGGAGAAACCCTCTTCCGTAGAAGTATCAATGGAACCTTGTTACGTTGCTTAAAACCTGAGGAGGCCTTGATTGCTTTAACTGAGGTACACAATGGCACTTGTGGTTTGCATTCAAGTGGTATGACCTTGGCTAAGAAGTTGCTGAGAACTGGGTACTACTGGTTGACAATGGAAAGAGAGGCACACGATTTTGTCAAAAGGTGTCTATAGTGCCAACAACATGGAGACCTCATTCATTAGCCAACTCAAGAATTGCATCCTATAGTTACACCTTGGCCCTTTTCCCAATGGGGGCTCGATCTCATAGGTAAAATCTCGCCCACCTCATCCCACGGCCACAAGTTCATCATCAACGCCACCGAATATTTCCCTAAGTGGGTCGAAGCAATCCCCATGACCTACATCACGGGTAAACAGATATCCAAGTTCATCCTGAACTACCTCATTTGTTGATACAGTATTCCCCAATCCATTATCTCTAATAACGGGACACCTTTCAAGAATTAGGATGTCTGTGACTTGTGTGAAAAATTCAAAATCCAACACCTCTTTTCCACTCCATATTACCCACAAGGCAATGGCCAAACATAAGCTACCAACAAAATCATTCTGAAGATCCTTAAGAAAATAGTCAATGACTCTCGTCATGATTGGCATCTACAGCTAAATCCTGCCTTATGGGCCTACCACACCAGCATCCGCATGCCAACAAGCGCCACCCCATTCTCCCTGGTCTACGGATCAGAGGCCATACTCCCAATTGAGATCGAGCTCCCATCACTAAGGATATTATAGGTGCCACCCCATTCTCCCTGGTCTACGGATCAGAGGCCATACTCCCAATTGAGATCGAGCTCCCATCACTAAGGATATTATTGCAAAACCTCATCACAGATGAGGAATACAAGGTTACAAGACTAAATGAGCTGGTGTTATTGGATGAATGATGCATGGATGCCCTCAATCATCTACAGGTCTACCAGAATCACCTGAAACGAAGCTACAACAAGAAGATCAGGCAACACACCTTCTAAGTCGGTGACCTTGTGCTAAAAGAGAACCAAAAGAATATACCAAACCCAGATAGCAAAGGAAAGTTTGAGCCCAACTGTCTAGGACCTTTCCTCATCACCACAAGCTATAAATTAGGGGTATATCAGTTGTCAACACCAGAAGGCGAACCTCTATAGGAGCCCATAAACAACTGTCACCTCAAAAAATTATATGCCTAAGAACTTGCAGGGTATAAAACCAAAAAATACAAAAACAATCATAAAAAGTCCCAAAAAAATGGTTACCTTGACGAAAACCTAGAAAATAGGTGTCTTGCTGACAACAAAAAAATAAAAAAATAAAAAAATAAAAAAAAATCAGAAAAAGGATTGAAAACAGTAAAGAAAAAAATCGTCCTCTAGCGAAAACCACTTCGGTGGCGCTTTGGACAAGTACCTTGGTGAAAACTTGGCAAACAGGTGCCAAGCGTAAATAAAGCACTCCCCATCCACTAGGATTTGCACGAATCACTCGTCCATTCCATCACATTTCATTAATCATCCATCCACCCATCCATTCGCATCCATACCATAGCCTGAGCTGATGCCTATATCACATTCCACCATAATGCTACTTGGCATATTCCTAAGGTCAGTTTGTCCTACCTTCATCGAAGTAGTCTATCACACCACAATGGGGGAATGTTCCTACCTACATTGGATCAGATTCATGTATATTCTCATGCTCTTCCCAAATACATCAAAAAATCCAAAAACATCCAAAAAATTCAAAAATCCAAAACATGTCGAAATATAAGAAAATCTTCAAAAAATTCATCATTGAGTCTTGTCAGTCTTTCACCTTGTCAAACTACGTCGTCTCTGAGCTTGAACATAGGGAAGGTTGATATTTGATCATCCCCTGAGACAATTAGGGTCAGTCCTTAGGCGTCTATCGCATTGGCAATCCGTTTGCCCATCTATTTTATATTTAGGTCAGTCCTTAGGCATCCGTCGCATTGGTAATCCATTTGCCCATCTATTTTCACATCTTAAGTCAGTCCTTAGGCGTTCGTCGCAATAAAATAGCAATCTATTTTCCCATCTATCTCATCATTGAGTCAAGTTTGTCGTCAATCGTACTACGTGGTCTATGTGTGTATAACGTAGGCAAGGCTAATCTATGGATCAGCTTCCGAGACCCCTAGGATAGGTTTTTAAGTTAGTCTCTTCGTCATAAATCTCGAAAATACCAAAAACATTTGTAAAACATCTCAAAATACCAAAAAATAGCCTCAAAATATTTGAAAAACCCAAAATGGTGCATCCATTTTATCTCACTTTCACTCGCGATAGTCATCATTCCTAATGAAATCAATCATTGCCTTCACCCTTTGGTGAGTCAGTCAGAAGCAAGTCTAACACGTTCAAAAGTGAACACCTAATCGTCAAAAGTCTTGAAAGTCTAAGTCAGTAAGCAAGCAAGTTGGTCAACTTAGAATATCAATAGCTTATCACCCAAATCAGTCCCATCAAAACCTTGATCACAACATGTCCTAGGATGAAGCTTTCCCGCGATGAACATAAGCATTAGGTACCCCACAATAGTTAGTCTTGGCTAGCAATATGAAGAAAATTAGCTTGTTTGGTTAGCTTTATTTGGTCTTTTATTGACTTATCTTATTTTGTGCTCATTCCAAGGACCTCTTGATGATGCCTAAACAAAACAGGTTTAGAGGGAAAGGAATAGGGCAAGGATTTTTTTTTTTTATCTGCTGTGCTTGTTGGTTACTCTTGTAAAATAACTTCATCATGCGTACTTTGTTTTTTTTGTAGGGAAGATGTTTTAGGTGTCTTGTTGACCACATAAGAAGGCTTGCCTTCTTATGTTTTGGCCCGAGATGTCTAGAATATCTGAACTGCATTCTGAATAAGGTTTCATTTGTCAAGTGTGAACAAGAATACTCCTATTTGTTTGTCAAGTAAAAGTCCACCACACTAGGTACAAACGCCATCTTGGTCCTTTATACCTTGATGCATCGTACCTATGTGTGTTATCAAACATAAAGTAATTGACCCTTTGAAAATCCCAACTCCTAGCAATGCAAATCACCATCATCCTAACTAACTCAATAATTTAAAATTCTTTTATCTTCCTTCCACACTAACATGGTATCATAATAGTAATCAAAATCATCGCCAATGCATACATCCTGCATCCACGAGATCATTAGCATAAAAAGCATGATTAGATCATAGGAGGAAAAATATAAATTTGTTATTCTAAAGCATCTTAAGAAATCATTACATCATACATAACCATTTGCATATCATTACACCATCATTAACATACATTACATCCATAGGATCATCATTAAAAAGCATGGAAAATATACAAAAAGAAATGCATCCATAAGCATAAGAAATAGGAAACATCTCATAGAATGACATCAAATTAGAATGCATCCATACATAACATAAAAGGGGAATCATCTCATATATATCATTAAAAAATACACTGTTATGATACAAATCAGATCAAGTATACATCAAATACATGGTATAATAAGGCCAAAATAGTGTAGCCTATAAATCAAAAATACCAGACTGTCCATGATCAAAAAGGGCTAGCCCTGCTGGCTGCTACCCTCCCCCACCTATCAGTCACTGTGATCCTCTATCGACCGCCTCCTGTCTGCTAGGAGAAATCTGGCACTCTACCTACTGATGGCATTGCCTGCCAATAGTGCTGTCGATAGTACACAGCCTCTCTGATAGCCTCTCTGTACTCCCAAATGTCAACTGATCGGCCTTGGGATGTGGAGGTTGCGCTCTCTAGCTATCTCCGCCGACCAATATCCTGATCCCTCTTGGATCGTGCCTGGTCTCTCTCGGTCATAACCGCAACAACCTGTTGTTGGGCCTCATCCCGCTCTGTTATCAAAACCTATACCTGGCCCTGCAATTGCTAAATCAATGCATCACGGGGATCTGGTTGTCCCGCTGGCTGTGCTGATAGCTGGTGTTGTGGTACCACCTAAGGTTGCCCATCCAATCTTACTGGACCCTGTGCTCCATATCTCGGAGGTGACTGCTGAGGAGGTGGTACACCTCCCCGACCTCTACTTGCTGCCCTGCCCCTAGCCCTCCAATCTGGGAGCACTGTCCCAAGAACTGTCAATCTCAGTGGAGGTCGAAACCATGCTCTTTACGCTGGAGTCACCCCTGCATCTACTGGCCCCTAATCATATGGCCACGACCGGGCCACTAACTATCTAAATGAGGACACCGCGTCCTCTGCTGGAATAGGCGGGCCCCATGCTGTCTCCTTCATACTATGGGTGAAGAGTTCCATGTACTGATCATCGGGTCTATCCTGCATCTCACTGAACTATCTGGCTACGCTATCAGGAAGGTACCTCTCTACCATAGTGTGCTCCCGACCCTGCATAAACCTGTCCTGGCGAGCAAAGAAAAGTTGTTGAGCATCATCATACCACAGGCCTATACCCATCCACGACCTCCATATGAACACTGTCATCTCATCCAAAATCTGATGCCAGTGGGCTATACCATCTGTACCCATGTGGGTAAAGTGAATCTCTGCCCTGCCGTACCGCCACACCACGGGATCGTCAATATCTATAACAATCGATGTCACAATCGGGCAAAGCACTAGGATCCACTCCCATGCCCAAATGTGTAGAAGGGTAATCCCAACTTTGAGAGCCCGACCATCTAGGTATGCAAACTTGGGAAAATCTCTTTACAAGGAAGCCAACATTACTGGTGCCTAGGCAAAGCACTCTCGACGTACGCACATCCGTTGTCATGCCAATCCCCAACCTGGACTGAAATATTGGCCACGCTGATTAGGAGCTACGAGACTAGAAATAATGGCGGCCACAATCAGTCTGTAAGTAGGGGCTATACCCCGATACGGCTCCAAATCTATCTGTCTGTCACAAAGGATAAGCTTGTGAACACCCATAACACCAAAGTAGGAATCCCTACCCTCCTCCAGATCATAGATCACTTGGGCTCCATGAATGGGTAGTCGCAGGATGCGCCAGACATCCTCAAGAGTAATGGTGGCCTCGCTAGTAGGAAGATGAAAGGATGACATCTCATTGTGCCACCGCTCAGCCAAGGCATGCATCATACCCAAATGTGCTTGAACAGGATGAACATATGCAATGTGCCATAGACCAAGCATCCCAAGCTACTCCTAGAGATATACGTGCATATCCTATAATCTCTCAAGTACTGGCCACCAGTGCTCCCTTGAATGACGTACCTCGCGACTCTCCTACACAAGGAAAGGTACCGCATCAGTTTACCTAAAGAAAATTTGCTACCCGTATCACACTTTGCTTTTGAAACACCAAAAGCGACGTTGTTCTCAAAAGTGACACAGTTTGTAATGTTCCAAACTGCGCCGTGCAGTAGACTTTGGCACCCCATTTTGACAAACTGCGTCGTGCAGTGCTATTTGTGCATGCAGCCGAGTTTGGTGACTGGAACCCTAAAAACCTAAACTGCACCGCGCGGTGCTCTATGCATAAGCAGTTCTATACAGGACTAAGTTGCCCCAACTTTGTAGTTTCCACGACACTATATCGCATCGCGCAACCTAGACCAAACCTAAACCCTAATTAATGCATGAATAATGAGAAAATCAAATTTCGAATAGGGGTACATACCATGGGTCCTACGGTGAGTGGTCGCTGATGCACTCGTACCCGCTCCGACACGTGCAGAGGAAGTTGTCGTTGTGCCATCGTGACCAAGACTCAGAGAAAGGTAACTAACACCAGTTCATAAAAATGAAACTCATGCGAGAGAAAGAAACACAATCATAAACAATCAACACAAAGATTGAAGACTTATAGCTATCACATATGAAAAGATAATGTGATGCTGAAATAAATGACAACCCATAGCCAATCCCACAAAGAAGAAATAACTATATGCACACGTAATGCTAAGATCAGTGTACTAAACCTGCCATCAAATTCATAATACTAAGATCATGAACTATTATAGTTGAAAATAAATGCAAATCCCTCTCGATAACACCACTAGGTGTATATCCAAAGAACCCCTATCAATGTCTCCATCCACCAATATATAGTGAGCCAACCTCACTAAATGGTCATCAAAGCCATTACCAAATTTGGGAGTATTCTTGTTTTATTCTTCATCTTCAAACTACTAAAATTGGATTGACATCATTAACCTGGGAAATGAAATAGCATCGGGAAATAAAACTATTCTTCATCTTACCAATGACTAATGAATGACCCTTCACATAATCGAATAATTAATGCAACCTCAAGGGAAAACTATACGACAACATTTGTCTACTGCTTGATTGGAAATACAATTTAAATTGTTTCAAATCAACCCTTTACTTGAATTGAATTGTTGTTCATTGAATTTTCTTGGGAGAAAGCATCAATGTCCAATCAATCTTCTATAAATTCGGCTAGTGTCACCACCCTTCATCATTCAGGAGCAACAAACATGGAAAGCACCCAGAGTGATGGCGATTCTGCAAGTGACTTCCTTGTCTTGGAAGAGATTGAGTGCAGCCCACTTCTTAGGCATTTATCAGACCAGCTAAAGGAGGTCTTCTTGGTACAAAGTGAGGTAGAGGAAGAAGTGCTTCGCAGCATCCTGGGCAAATAATTTCTGAACCAAGCGCATGTGCACAAAACCACCATGTTAGAGTGCTTCATTTATACTATCATCAAGACTTCTGGCCGACACGAGTGGGGGCTGAAAGCATTGGAATGCCTGGTAAGGCCCGAATTCCATCACCGTGTCAGGGTGGTGATCAACGGACTCATCCGCTATCCTCGAAAGGGACTAATAGCTAAAGCCATTTGTATTGTGTTTCCTCTTTAGGATGAAACATTGGAGGAAGTTTTCACTCTTTTCCACTCTGGAGTTGTGAGAAATGATATGAGGTTGTTCGCGTAATTCCTACAATCGCACGAGAACCTTCTATCACCTGCGCAAGTGGAACGCCTCCAAACCATGAGCAAGAGCCTGTGAGTCCTGATATTTGATTTGTGTGTTTGAAAGAGATTGCCTCTTCTGCCTTTTTCTATTGATATAACTTTTTTTAATCGAAATAAAAAATACGATGTATACACAATATCATACATAAATAAAATATCTCTTTTTGGTATCTCTGTATTTCCATATATGGCTTTTTTGTCCCTGTTCATATGCCTCTGAAAATGATGATTTCTTTTCTTTGTAATCAACTTGCTATGTGATTTAAGTTTTTTGTAATTTTTTTAGCACTAAAATTCTCTCGGGTGGTGAAATGAGGGGTTCACATAACTTAATAAAACACCTCCTAGGTTTAAAGTAGTACTTAGAATGCCACCCAAAACATAACTTGTGGGAGAAGTCACTAAACTCTAACACAAGATAACTCATCGTACAGATTACTTGCACATACACACCTTTCTCGAGGAATGCTAAGTTAGAATGAATTCATAAAACACCGCCCAACAAATCCAATGACCAAGTAAGCGAAAAAATACGAAGTTAGGAGAACTGAAGAAAACCTCGCCCAAGTTTGAAAATGGACAAAGAACACTGCCCAAGCTTGAATTAGGTCAAAATAAACCAAGGAAAATAGAGAAAGATAATTAAGGATAAGGGGGTCACATCAACAAGTAAAAAAAGTATAGCTTCTGTATAAAACGATCTACAAACTATGTTTTCTTTCTATGTAGTAGTTTTTAGTAGATACCATATTTCTATTTTGGGTTTTTATTATAATAAATATTGTTACATGCTTTGTCAAAAGTGTATTTTCCAAAATGTGCAAGAAATTGTGATTACAACACTTTTTCCTTCTCAATATAGTCAAGGTTTATTGACAATTGTATTTGTACTTGATTTAAAATCAGAGTATATTACAATAACAAAAAAGAAACCTAGAATCTCTATAAACACTTTCAATATAGCTAGGCTTTATTGACAGCTATATTTGGCATACCTATAAAATGATACTATATATCAATTAGAAATAACAAACGTATTCAATTTCTAATCTTTGTTCTTCACCTTTTCTCGAAACAACAAAGTAAAAAATAACACACACAGCTAATTTTTTGTGTCAAAAAATGTTCATTTTTTCTAAAAAAAAATAATTGAACACGCCATTAACACAAAAAATTTGCCAACATCCCCACCAACTACACTTTATGACCATCAATATTACATGTTAAAAAAAAACAATTGAACATGCCATTAACACAAAAAATTCGCCAACATCCCCACCAACTACAGTTTATGACCATCAATATTACATGTACAATTTGGCACATGTGACTAGACATAAGCTTCTGCCAAAAAATATTTTACACTACACAATCTTCTCAAACACAAGCTTTTATGACAATAAATGAAAAAATAGATAGTTTGATAAATTAATATATTGCATATCAAAAAAGAATGAAGATAATGCATTAATGAGGTTTACAAACTAATAAGAGAATACGTGTATGCACAATGAACATTGAATAGATAAGCATACTTGTAATCAGTAACCTACCAAAGACATAATATATTGTTCCATGTCATGACCTCACCTCGATTTCTATGTCTAATTATGACAATTCTAAGATATCGAAAAGAAAAACTTAACTTTGTGATGACAAACACCAATGTAGATGTCAATGCTAAATAGAAAAAACCCTTTAGTAGGATCCGTTTCAAGTATTTGATGCACCTCCTTTTTGTAACAATTTATTAGCCACAGTATTGTCTTTAATTAGACACTTTCTTACTTATATATAATGGATCTCTCATAAGACATCATTTGCTTTCATCTCTTGCCCAGACTGAGCCTCAAAGAAGTCATTCAATGCTCACTAGTTTCTCGCAAATGGCTTGTAGAAACCATGCTGCTTACAAAAATAAAGTGTTATGGCTTGGATTTAGCAGATTACAATGACATCAAGCTTTTGTAAAGATTTCCTGAAATGGAAGAATTGTGCATTGACTTCCTGCTTGCATGTTTTACACAGGTTTAACTGCACTCCTATTTGTTTTCAACTCTTTTCCTTTTCTTTTAATTAGTACATTGTTTAACTACAATTCCAAACATGCAAGAGAGCTCACAAACTTGCCTCTGTCCCTTGGTAACTTGCAAAAAATTATACTGAATCTAGACACTACTCACAGATACCCTGTAGACTACCTAGAGTTGTTGTTTCTATTCTAAAAATAGTCAAAATTTATCTACATTATGGATTGCCTAATCCTCAATATGAACTAGACCTACAAATTATAAACAGTTCTCTTGAACTACAAAGTCTTTTCCCAGAAATCGTAATGCTATTATTCTTGGCCCACTAAAATACTAGAAACGGTATTCAATATTGTTTACCATCACCAATATACTTTTGGAACACTTGTTCGCATATGGAAACTACTTAATCTAAAACAGATATTTCGTACATTGTAAATTATTTTTTGTTCTATAATAGAGACATTGTTCCTTTATCTATATAGTAAAACATTTTTTCTAAATTTTAGCTTATGTCATTTTTGGTTTCATTGTAAATTACCACATATGATTATATACATCATTTTAATTTCATATTTTATATTTATGGTTATCTAATACAATAGTAATCAAAGTGCTATATTCAATCACTTATGCACTATAGTTATTTGTTACATATGCCTGATTATCAATTTACAGATATATTTTTTGCCACAACATGCTTTTCCATTGCACGTTTATAGCTTTGGTCATTTCGCATATGTATATTAACCTTTGTTACCAAAAACGTGTTTCTCATCATAAACAGTCATTTCTAAACCATTTCAAACCATTGCAAATTCTTGAAATTAGTTCATCGATCTCATATCTCTCTTTCAATCCATTGCAAATTACAAAGAGTTTTCACCAATCCCACATCTCCATTTCAATCCGTTCTGAAGTAATTTACTGTAAAAATTCTTGCGACCTTTTAGGGTTTCCTTATCCACTCAAGCTTTTTAGCCTTTTCTATGCCTATTACTTTTTTGTGCATGTGTAAAGATTGAGTTAATAAGAATGTTTTTCGCATGGTATTTTAAAAAATAATTATGTTATTTGATATTAAATTATTCTAAGCAACCATTAATATTTCTAAAAATAATTTTGCACTTTGATGTAATTAAAACTATCATATATTTCTAAAAAATTGCTATAAACATATTATATTATTAAATAGAATATAATATAATTGATTTTCTAAATATAGAATTAATTGATTATAAATATATACATTAAATGATCTTGTCTACTGAAATATGTGGGTTTGGTTACGTTTTGAGGGGCAAAGATGCAAATTTTTTAACAAACACACATTTTGGACAATATTATAACGAAGTTTCTAGGTGTTGTTTTGACCACTCGGATGTTATAATTTTTGAGTACTAGAGGTTATTTCTTTAGTTTCGATTAAAAACACGGGTTAATACACAAATTTTAAGTATTTTGTTTCTTGTCATGTTGCCATTGTTGTTGTGGTTTCTTTTTCTCGTTTCTAGTGGCATAGATATTAACATAGTAATTTACTCAACAGTATTATCATGTAAACAAAAGGTGAATAAAATATTTCATTTGATTTAACTCGTCATCCCACAGGCGAGTCTTTGTCATTTCACACAATCTCGCATTCCCACACTCAACTAGAGTATTCACTCACAAAATTGTGGGGAAGAAGAGAGGTCATGGAAAAAAACACAATAAGAACCTTTAAATCACAACCCCACTATTTAGCTTTATAGAAAATGACGTAGCCCACAGGACACGTGGCACCTTCCCGCTTCCACGCACTGAAAATTGAATGAATATTTTAATCTATGCGGGCCTGTGTAAAATATTTCATTTTCATTTAACTAATCATCCAACACACAAGACTTTCCCACTTCACACCATCCCACACACCTGCACTCAACGAAGGTTTTTAGGATGGCCCCTGCAGGATTGCGGGGAAGAGTCAAGACACTGCCAAATGGTAGAATAAGAACATTCCCATCATGGGCTCGCCATTTAGCTTTACATAAAACTGCGGAGCCCAAATGACACTTGCCACTAGCTAACTTAAGCAACAAAGTCAAGACAATATAGCTTTCTCAACATTCATTTTCTCTTGCTATAGCAATATTTATAAAGGTAGGTACTCGCCACTACGTGGCCCTTGTCATTTTATACTGTATATTCTAGAAACAAACCCAAAGTTAAAGGATGCTATATTAGTTAAGGCACACTATATTTTCTCATTTTTTTGCCTCCTCTTCCCCTACTCTTGACCTCTCCATCTATTTAGAAAGATACGTCTACAATCAACAATACATTTTGTTTCAATAACAATGATAGATCGTAGAGTATGATTCAAAATGTTAATGCAAATATTCACATGTATATTATTAGAACCACTAAAAATTGTTTATATGAACTATGAAAATACTAACTCTTATTCACACTATATTTGTTTAATTATTTCTACTAACTAATTTTCATTCATTAATACAACAACTCGATCAAAATTGAACCTACATCATTATTATTTTTTGTAATTTTTTTAATACTAAACAAAACAAATTAGAAAAAATTGGTAGTCAATTGAAAAAAACCTAAACAAAACTACCAATTATAATAATGCAAACCTAGTACATTAACATAATGCCATGTACGATCATGTGTCTAGTCTATTGTCATTTATATCTTATAATGGTACTATTTGACATGGATGGGGAAAGATATTCCGAAGTCAATGAATTTTATTTGAATGTGGTTGTTCATCCACCTTCTTTATGGTATGTATGCATGATTATAATTTATTGGATGTATACATATAATTAATAAAATGACACGTGTTAACATTACCACAACCTATGGGAATCCATCCACTTAAATCTGATCCAATACATGAAGCCATTGATGATGATGTTCACCACTTTAAATGGTATTCATGTGCTCTATGATTACGAAATATTTTATATTAAGGGATTCAATATTTTAGTATTTAAACTGTGTAGCTTTAAATTAGTAATATTTAATTTAATTAATTAAGATAATTTTAAGCATTGTATAATGAAAATAGTAGTTATTATATGTAGAATGTATAACGTAAAAAATATTAATTGAAGTGGATTCAAAATATAAAAGAAAAAAATATATGTATATAATTTTTGTTACTTATCATATATGTGTTTAAATATTGTAAAAAGAAAGGGAAAAGGTAATTATTATATTTAAATCTATTTATTTCTATCTTCTTATTTCTACCTTATAATATAAGAAAATGCATTTTTTTTTTCTATTTTCTTTTATAGTATTTTGTATATATGTGTAATGGTGAAAATTACATTCATTCTTTTATATTTTGTGTCTATTTCAATTAGTGTTTCCATATAATATATTTTGTGTAAAATATTTAGAAATTATATATATAATATGTAAGTATCATATTTCAAAAAATAATTACATTTTATTTAAATATTCTTTAGATAAAAATTAAAATATAAGTAGGAGGTTTCTTCCATAGCGTGTCAAATTATGATATTGCTATCAGGATTCAACCGTGTAGTTTAAGAGGCAAACTCATTGACCCATGATTCATGAGTAGTGGTTCACAAGAACCCATCTCTCATGATAATGAATGGTCCACTTAGCACTCATTGCATCTAGGTGATGCTCACAGAGGTGAAGCATTGGTCCATCCCGGGAGGTCACCCATCCCAGTACTACTCCAGCTCAAGCGTGCTTAATCACAGAGTTTCCCCCAAGGTTAAGCCCAATTAGCTTGCTACCCCATTTGCAAAACCTTCAGCAAGTGTTGTGCCTTATGAACCATTCATTATAGAGCCCCTTTAGCTCATCAATTGATAAGTATGAGGTTTCTTCCACAGTGTGTCAAATTATGATATTGCTATCAGGATTCAACCGTGTAGTTTTCGAGTCAAACTCATTTACCCATGATTCATGAGTAGTGGTTCACAAGAACCCATCTCTCATGATAATGAATGGTCCACTTAGCACTCATTGCATCTAGGTGATGCTCATAGAGGTGAAGCATTGGTCCATCTCGGGAGGTCACCCATCCCAGTACTGCTCCAGCTCAAGCGTGCTTAACCACAGAGTTTCCCCCAAGGTTAAGCCCAGTTAGCTTGCTACCCCATTTGTAAAGTTTGAGATGTTGCAAGTTATTAGGTGTAATGTTTATTTGAGGTCTATTTTGGAACACACACGCAAGACATAGAAAAAAAAGTGTTTGAGTTTAACAATACAAGCACAAATCCTAAGGTTGGAAAGGACAATATCTGCTAGATTCCACGTGGGTTTCCCCAACTGCATATTCTTAGCGTGTGAATCCAGAAGCTTGGCTACACGGGCTCCCCCTTACAGTGCACTCACTTCTCATGCCAACAAGGCTTCCAACCCCCATGAAACTCCCATGGCAGATTGATCACCTCTACTAAAAACTGCGAAGATGTGGATGCCTTCACACCGATCGGTGCTACGCTAGCAAATAGAAGGATTTTGGGAACTACACAAAGGTTTTTAGTTCGGGACCCCCGTTCGAGTGGCCATACATGGGGCACAAGATTAAGCTCCATTTAGGAGACACTCCAGCCTGAAGAGGTTAGGCTCAACGGGGTTTTGGGGAGTACTACTTGGTCCGTATGACATATCCACACTTGTAATCCTAGGCTTTCCCTTAGGATTCACATTTATATACCGGTCGGGGGTAGCTTGGCAAAAAATCTCCGTTGCCAGTCTGAGTCGCCTTGGGGTGAGTACTTTTTCCCACCAAGGCAGACCCAAGTTCTAGAGTCAATAACCATTTCTCTTGCACCCAGGATCGCACAAGTGCGCAAGGGGAGAGGATACTTCGATTATTGAATTGGGGTAACACATAAAATAGATGGGTCTAGCTTTCTGATCACCTAGTTTGCACAAGGTGAGAGCATAATCACCTACCACCATCAAGCATAGCAAACAATGTTCATTGAACCCCTAGTTAAGCCTATGTGAGAAAAGACAATTGTTCATTTTTAATGCACCAATTGAAGTGTTTTCTAATCTAAAAGACAATTGGTTTCAAAATCATGTCTTCATCAATTGTTCTGCATCAAATGTTGTTAGTAGTTTTGATTTCAATCTTTGTCAAGCGTATGTTTTGATATTTAATTCTTTGACAAAACATCCTACACAAGCCACAAAATGATTAAATTAACCCACACTAAGACAAATCAAAAACATAACCAAAATAAAAATTCCTAAATTAAAATCTAAAAATTTATACTAAAGTTAAAATTAAATCTAAATTAAAAAAAAATTTAGACTAAAATTAAAAACTAATCTAAATAAAAAATTAAATCTAATTAAAACTAATCTAACTAAATCTAATTAAAAACTAAGAAAATAGTTAAATTAAAAAAGAAAAAAACTAAACTAAAAACTAAATGAAAAGTGAACCAAAAAAAAAAAACCAAAAAGCTAAACTAACCAAATTAGAAACACATTTTTTTTGTTTTGTTTTGTATATTTCATAAAAAGTAAGACTCTTTGTTTTTTCTCAAAAGTAAGACCTTTTTAGAGGAAACAAATGATTTAAAAGAGAGTAATTCTCCTCATAATCCACAAACAAGATGCATAAACCAAAGAGAGGCATTTAAGCCAAAATGAATTGCAGGATGTGCGCAAAATAGATGTGGGGGAAAACATGAGACAAGGCACGTAGAGTGTTTGATAGAAGACTTCCAAAATAGATTGCTGCAAATAAAAGTCATTGTCAGGAGCTTTTGTGAAAAACATAGACTATTTCACCAATTTCTAATTTAGGCATCCCCATTAAATATTGAGATGTTAGCAAGAAAGTGACTCAGTTTAATACTGACATGCACAAAATGAAACGAATTTAGAAAATTTCAAGCAAATGCAAGTTCTGCAGTCATAACAGGTCACGCATTCTTATACACTCAAATAAATCACATTTATCTTGAATGCCTTATGTAATAGAACAACAACAAAAACAAAATAGAATTGAATAGCCCGATATCTCAACTTGTTTAGAGATTATCCATGTAACCGTTCATTAAGCATGGAAAACGATAGTGCTATGGAAAGTTGCCAAACAAAACACAGAAGTGCTACATAAATAATACTGAAACGAAAATGGAACAACAGTGATATTATATGCAAATTGAAATAATATGCGGATCGTGCATGCAACCTGCAAAGTGGAATATGAATAAACAGCTATGAATGCAGATTTTTAAAAATTTTTTAGACCACAGTAAGCGACAATAAACAATGCAGATTGTAGATGCTTCCTCCCATAGAAAAACATCATCTAACAATACCCTGCAACATGATAGGCTTCCTGCAATCAAATAGCATCAGGTTCACCATTTGTAAGCTCTCAAAAATGAATGGTTATATGGAGGAGAACCATCATTTCTGGACCTCAACAATGGAGCAGTTTCAGATTTAAAAGCAAAAACTAGAAATGAAACTATTCTAAACTACCAAAAATAATCAAAATGCTTCCAAACAAAAACCAGTCTCCATTGGCATCCTATCACCAAAGTCTTGTTATACACTTTTGCTCTCAGATTTTTGCAAGCATAGGTGCATCAAGAGGCTATTAGTGAATGGATTAAGAAAAGTTGTGAAGATATGTGCATGTGCAAGATTCGTGTAATGTCCAAAAATGATAAGAGAGTCCTCTTTAAATAGGAATCTTTAGGGTGAATGCAAGTTGTAGAAGGACTGTGGGATAAGAGATTGGCTTGGAGGAAAATATCCCACACGCATGAGATGGGTAAGATAAAATATTGAAATGGATAAATGCATGTAGGTGGTAAATGAATAATTTAATGAATATTTGTGATATTTTAAATGAATATGCAAATGCATGAAATGTGTAAATGCACTAATGTATTAATATTTTATGGTAGATAAATTATTATGAAAATGGTTTTAATGAAGTGATTATGGACATGGGTTTTATGAGTATAATATTTGAATGGAAATGCATAAAATATGAATATGAGATGAATGGATAAATGGAAAGATTATTAAATGATTCAATGATATTTTAGTGATTTATGCTTAAATGGTAAATGATAAATGATCAAATGATTTTTATGAATAATGCTTATAGATGCCAATAAATTCTTATGAATAAATGGTTATAATATATGGATAATTGAATGAAATATGAGATGATTTAAAAATAATTACAAGGACATTTTTATGTGTCTACAATCACATCACCTAATTCTTCATTAATATAATCAAAACCATGATTAAGTTAATCCATTTCATTAAGTTTCTCTAGAGAATGCAATTTGCACAATAAATCAAATACTTTGATTTATTAATTCATCTATTTTCCCTCACAAAACATCAAAAGGGAATATTCTATCATTTGAATTCAAAAAAGTCAAATGGACTTGGTCCTTCCAACAAGGCATTTAAGACATCTTACATGTCCTTTTGCATTGAGCCAAGTGGTCATAACTCTATTTGACTTCTCATCCACCTTGTTATTTCAATATTTCAAAATTCAAATTTATGCATTTATCATGCACATTGGCCAAAATGTGCTCATTCCTCATCCAATCACACGTGGACAAGTGGCACAATGCCATTGGATTATCTTTTGTCCCACATTGCTCAATCTTGCTCACTTCTTCCAAATTGAAGTCTATAAATTGGATACTTCTCTCCTCATTTCTCATCCACAATCTTCATGCAAAGTTACTCTTTTCAATTGAGAACTAATTTTGCTCATTTCATCCAAACACTCATCTCATTTTCACATTTGCACCAAGGTTATGCTCAAATATTTTTGGAGATTTGACCATTTCTAGATCATCTCCATTGCAACTTAGGAATTGGGAAAGGGCCAATTGCAACACTCCATTGGCACCAATTCCCCCATGGGATCATCAATCTATTAGATAAATTAGGATTTACTTTTATGATTATTTGGGTTTTTGTTCTTCATTTCCTAATAATAGTTTAAATAGGTGGATTTCATGGGGAATCTCTCATGCTTGTGTATATGCATTTGATCTAACATCTAACCTTGTTTGCTGCTCTTGTGCATTTGTAGGTTTAGGGGTTCACATTTTGGCACTAGAAGGAGGGCAAACTCAAGAATTTAATCACGTTTTTTCAAAATTTGCGCATTTTTTAACTTTTTTTTTTGTAGGACATAGGAAATTACGTCGGGAAAACCAGCTTGCTACTACGAGTGAAGGGGTTGATTGGCTCCTTGCTGAGGATAAGAGGTCATTGGCTGAGATTGATTTATTGGAGGGCCTGGGTGTGGGATCAAAGGCAGTGATGGTATTGGATTCATCATGGGAGCATGATTGGTCAAATCCTGCTTAAGAGCTTGGACTTGTCCAGGGTGAGAAGTAGGTCCTAAGGATGGAAAAGATCCTAAAAAATCTTGCCTCTTATCTGTGCTGACCTTAACAACCTCTTATATGTACTGAGCAAGGTAGTTGGGGGATTAGTCCTCCATTTAAGGAAGGTGGATGTAAGGTTGTCAAGGGATTCAAATTACACCTCTAGGATAGTGGAATCATCTATAGCATAAGATGATTGAAGTCTAGTGTATGCTTGGTGAAACCTATTATTGAAAGACCCCATAGGATCATTAATTTCCCTCTTAACCCTGGTAAACTGCATGTAAAGCTCATTAACACTAATGGTAATTTTAAACTTCTATAGAAATGCAGTCTCCAGTTCTGTCCAGTTATGGATAGAAGCAGTAGGTAAGTGATTATACCAATAGAAGGCCTCTTCCACTAGGGAATAAGGAAAAAGAATGCATGCAACATCCTCATGGTTGATTCCTTTATCTCTCAGACAGGTCTAGAAAATCCTAATATGCTCCTATGTCATCCTATTGGGATCATTGGTATGGAAATTTGAGAAAAAGTGCTTAGGGTTCTTGGGCATGACATTGTGATTATTGAATATCAAAGGAGATGGGTTATTGGCCAGAAAAGCCATTGGTGGAGGTGGAGGTGGCAATCACTGATTTAGGGTTGGGTGAGGTTGCAGAATGGGAATGCCCTCAGAATCAGATGAGGATGAGGATGATGGGGATGATGGGAGTGGTTGGGTGAATGATGATTCTCCCCTCATTCTGGTCCTTCTTGACCTAGTAGGGGCTTGCAACTCTTAAAACTCTTCCTCTCCTAAAGTAGATCTGGTTCTTCTTTTGAACCCTTCAGGAGAAATGGCATTGAGAAAACGGTTCAGTTTTCTTACTCAGGCCCTCCTTCTAGCACCAATCTATTGATGGTATTTTTTGCACATCAACAACTCAGACATAATATGATATCCTATCTCTCTTGAAAGGTAAATCTCTATGGGAAAAGAGATAACCCCAAGGTCTCTAATTTCAGGTCTTGACGATGCAAATAAAACAACTCAAAGATAATGTGAAAATGTTGGTAACCACAAAGGGACCTTACTACAAGAAAATACTGGACTTACATTTACCAGATCTAGCAATATGTTGATACTTCAGAGCCTAAAACTAACCTAGATAATAAAAGAAAGAACAAAATATAAGGGTTTTAGAGATAATTCTAAGACTAATTCTAACCCTGAGATTAATAATGCACAAGATGAAATGCTCGAAATGGACCAATCCCTCATAAACTGATTCCTGTTCAACCCAGATAAATCTACAATATTCTAAGGTGTTAAATATTTTTTAGACTATGAATATTCATTCAAGACAACCCTATTGTAATTGAAATGAACAAGCATTCATAATTGAACTAAGCATGGTTTTAAGTCCAGGCTAACTTTGCAAAGTAGCTAACAATCAACTAACTACAAAAAGTATGGACTAGAGATTTCTGCAAACACTTCAAGCATAAAACCCTAAAAATTATCAAACCATCTAACATCAAATAACTTAAGCAATTTCAAAGATAGAATATCAAGAACCATGCTAGATAAAACTCAAGACAAGAAAGGTACCAAATTACAATGTCTTTACTCGTATCAAATCATCCAAAGTGGCAGCAATTCCAGTCTTCTGTTACAGTACTTGCTTGAAAAGATAAGATAAATTCTAACTCTAATTCTTGTTCTTATCACAATTCGCTCCAATGTAAATGTCTAACTAACTAACTCCTTACAAATGAGGCATAACACCAAACTTATAGAAAACCCCTAATATATGTCGGCCCAATTAGGGTTTACAATAATAAATGGCCACACAACAGGTTAGCCAAGAGAAATTCAAAAATATGAAATTCGCAATATGCACCAATTTCATCCAAGTCGGCCTAGGGTCTCCAAGAAAGCTCGGTCCAATGCATGCGAAGGAAGAGGTAAAATAATGAGGAAGCACAAATTCCGATGTAGCATTGCATTAACTACTTCCCCCCTTTGTCCTTAGCACACTCCACCATATCCTGCACCATCAAAAATACCTTGTCCAAGTCGGTAATAGGTGGCATAGGTAAAACCCTAGCTCTCCTCTCAAGGGACTTGATATCATCTCTTGACTGCTTCACCACTTTATCCCAATCTATCTTATTTTTTTGATATCTTTCAATAACTGCAATGTAAGCTGCAACATCATCCAACTAATTTTCAGTGATAGGGCCCTCATTGACAAGAGAATACACATCTCACCACCATTTTCTCAACTGCTCCAAGCTAAGATGCTTTGGCGCAAATTTCTTTCTCCCTATCATCACTTCAAAAAAAGAAATACACTTATTGTAGATTTTAGTCAAAGTGTCTTCAATCTGCCTTCCTTGTTTATACATCTTCTTCAAAGCCCTTTTCCTTATCTGCAAAATTTCAAACCATTCCCAAAGCTCTACGATTCTTGAGGAAGGAAGAATTCCATCATTTATCAATTTATCTTCAATGTATTCCATTATGGTCTTTGTCTTTTGCAATAGGAGATCTACATATTCCTTATCCTGAGACAACACATTCCTTAGCCAATCTAAGGATCTCATTGCATCTCCTCTAGTCAGAAGGATGTCTTTGAGAGCATCATCCCCCTTGGTTTTCACCCCATGTAACCAACCGGCTGTAGCATGTGTGGTGTTCTTCATTATTTCCAACTTTGATATTGTTTCTTGAGGTAGGAAGCCTGCAACAGATGAGGAAGAACTGATGGATTGCAAGGGTTTCATGAACTCTTGCAAATATCTCTTAAGTTTATCATTTTCTTTCTCCAACTCTGATTTAGTCTGCATCTCCTTCCTCAATCTACCATGGATTACAACACTATAGCTTTTGTATTCTTCAATGTCTTTCTCCATGGAAGCATGCCCCAGGTTGATAGTCTACACACTATAATCCTTTCTAGTCACATCATCCCTATCCTTCTCAGGAGTAGGAGTAGCAATGTGGACTACCCTGTTGTTTGTATCATCCCTGTCAATCCTAGAAATGATTCTAGCTTTCTTCTTTGTCTTCCCCTTTCCAATGTTTGCCAGTAGATTCTGATTGTAATTTGTTATGTCCATCTTTTTCCTATTGAACTTTGGTCACATTTTCCTCCATACTTGGCTCCTCAGGAATCTCCCTAACTAAATCCTCTTTTTCCTTATTGTGCTCCTCCCTTTCATGCACTAGTGAAGGAGTCCTAGCTGACATTTCTTCCCTCAGAAGAGGTCTATCCTCTTCACCTCCTGTAGGTGAATCCTCACAAGCCACCATTGGAGACTATAGAACCTTATCTATTTATGCCTCAGCATTGTAGAGATCACCCTCTTGGAATTCTTCCTCTCCATGGTCTTGGGGATCTTCAGCATCTTGTGGTTTGTCTGGCACATTTCCAGTCTCATAAAGAGGAGGGATGTCCTCATTCTCGGTGGTAGGAGTAGTCATAGGAACATTTCCTTTTAGTGCAACATCCTTCGGAGAAGGTTTCCTTGATCTCCTGGTATAAACTTGTGTCTTTTCCCTTGAGATTTCTACCTCTACCATAGGTGTGTCACCCTTTTCACCTCCTTTAGAATTTACCTTCTCCTTTTGTGACAACCTCACAATTCTTCTCCTTTTAGGTGAAGGGACATTGGCCTCTTCCTTTTCTCCTTCAACTCTTTCAGCCTTCTTTCTCCTCGAGACATGCTTCCTTTTCTTGGCTATAGGCTTTCTTTGCTTCTCTACTTCTCCTACCTCCTCCACCTAAAAATCTTTAAGTTTGATCTTGAAAGGAGAGCCCACCTTGGTTTTACCTTTGGGGTCCTACTCAAGTGATTCCTCGAAAGTAGAGTGAGACTCTAAGTCTCCCATAAGATCATAAGTTTATCCTTCACTGTTTGAGCCATAGCTTGGTATACTTGATTACTGGAGTCATGACTTGTTCCAGCTCTGTCTTCTCTTCTTCCAGCCAATCAACTTCTCCAACTAGTTTATCCTTCACAGCCTCAAAGTTATGACCTTGAACCAAATTTCCATCCTCCTCTACCTCATCAGGAACAACCCTTCTGTTGTATAAATGTACCAAGCTGACTGGTAACCTGAAGAACTTCTTCTTCCTAACCTCAAACTCGTCATTGATGTTGGCCCAGTAGTCCTCTATGTCATCCTTGTGACTATATTCTTTGCTAGCCTTCTTTTGTGCTTCACTTGTTATGTCAAACCTGGACCTCTTGGAGTGGAAAGGAAGAACTGGGGTACTCATCTCCTCTTCAGAAGCATGGGCTGAGTTAATAGAAGGGAAGACTTCATCACTGCCTATCCTCAAAGGAAAGTCACTACCAAACCCTATCTTGTGCTTTTCCCTCTTCAAAATTACATCAAAGTCACATATCTATCTTGTGACCTCCAGGAGTACAACATGATCCGTAGGGTACTAAGGTAGTCTTTATGGAGCCGTTTGATAGCCATCAATTCTTATGTATGAGAAAGTGGGGAACTAGATAAACCAAGCTCTAAACCTCTTAATTAACTCCTTGGCATTGTCTGAGATACGAACATGCTCTGCACCTTGCAGCAATCTAGTGATGTACATGGTGAATGCATCATTCACCCTTTTGTAGCTTTAGTTACTTAGGTGTAGTTGTGGGTAAACATCATAAATTATATCTTTTGCAAACATACCTTTTGTGATCAATCCCTTGTATGGGTGGAACCTAACTAAATCATAGAATGGGTAAGAAGTCATTGTGAAACTCTTAGTCTATAGGACAGTACACATCTATTCATGAATCATGGCACTTATTATGCCTACCCAGTGGTAGTCTATACCCTGTTCTATCCTAGCAATAACATGGAACATCCAATTCTCAAACATTCCTTCACTCTTCAACCCTACCACCCTACTAAGAAGGGTGATAACATCATAGTATTCCTTCCTAAATTTAAGTTTGACCAACTGCTTGGGCAACTTGGAGAAGTGAGACTTAGGTTTTTCCAACCAGTAATTAATGAATTATTGGGATTTGATGGTATCTTCCCCATAGAACTTCTTTGCCACATCCATGTCAAAGGCCACCATATGAGACCTTTCAGGCATGTCAAAGGTCTAGGCTATAGAGACAGGATTTAAATTTCCCACAATTCTCCCTTGGGGACCAACTATCCTTTGTGTACCTCTATCATAGTGTCATGCACATTCAAGCACCAGTTCATAACACTGCACTATAGGAGGAAATCTAGCTACATGCGCCAATCCTGATTCTAATTTCCTCTTGGCCAGCAGAGGAAGGTCCGATGTTGCCATCCATGTCTTGAACTCCTCATAATCCCACAATCCAACATTCGTGTCAATGACCCCCGACCAGATGGAGGACAACTTGCTCTCTGGAATTTTAAATTTGATATCCATCTTGATTCTTTCTGCTTCAGAAATAGAAGACCCCTCTACACCTAGATCCACCACTTTACCCTTGGTTCCACTTGCCATTACCTTACCTGAATCAACCTGCACTCGACAAAGAAACCATAATAAAGATCACATGGAACACAAGTTAATCAATAACAAATGAAAAATTCATCTTCAATACAAGTCCCATGGTAAGAAACATGCTCGAAACCTCATAAAATTAACCATCTCAAAATTTTGGGTTTTTAGCGCTCCTACGGAATCCGGGCCAAAGAGGAATTTTGAGAAATTCCCAACTAGGTGGATTTTAGCGAAATAAGCACAAAAGCATCCAATAATCACTTAAATGACTGCCATTAACCAAGAAACAACATGATACATCTTTTAAAATAATTCCAAGTCGATCATCAAATGCATAATCATTAACCAAAGTTCATATATTCTCTCAATTCTTGATTTTCAATAAAATCTCGGGAAAATCCGCCAGGGACGGAAATTTGCGAAAATGACAACACTTTAGAAATTTTAGGAAAATGAAGGAACCAAGAACTTTTGGAAAAATCCTAAAGGCACAGATTCAAGTGAAGCTTATGTAATTTTCACAATTTAAGCCCATTTTTAGGAAAATGACAAGGCGACGGACCAACTGGGGAAATCCGAAGGTAGAGGAAATCCACGAGGCAGGCAGAAATCCAGATCATTGCACATTTCCAGAAAACAAAGCGAAAACGGAAATTCGGTGAATTCCGACAGATAAGGAATTTCACGAAGACTTTGAAAACTTGAATATCCGCATTTTCTCTCGACCTCACTCAAATTGATAAAATGATCACAAATTTTAGGATCTGGAGCCTGAAACCAACTGAATTTGAACCTCCCATAGATCATCCTTGAATTCATAACTCACCCTAAGGTAAATCAAGAGGGACTGGTGATGCCCTAGGCACAAAACCCTTAAATTCCACCATGAGCGTGTAGGATAAGCTTGGACTCAACTTTTTTGTTTGCAAAGGTTTACAAAAGGTTTGTTATGGCCCATACAACCAAGCCAGCTCATGATGAAATAAAAATACAAGCTCAAAAACTCACTTGGGATTGACACTTAAACAAAATGGGAAAACCCCAGCCTCAATATATTCAACATCCAAACATGCAGGAGCTCAAACCCCAAGAACACCCAAAATTCCAAAGAAGCATGCGCATTCAAAAATCAAAAGCAAGGTAACATGAATCACATGAAGGGGCATCAAACAAAAACTAGAAATCCAAGCATCAATAGCCAAACCTTACCATATCAACACTTTGACTCACAACACATACACACAAACCATGAAGTAATTCAATTCATTCATTAAGAAAGCATCATGTACATACCATGAGGATAGAGAAAATCAAAATAGTAGAAGCTGGCAAGAAACCCAACTATAACAATCAACCCTGATTTTAAACACACAATCCAACAACAAAACTCAGGATCAAGTACTCATGTTCAATAGAAAGCAAGTGATAAAACTTTAGCGGCATAAAAATCCCAAAAAAATGAATTAATACCCGCCACATAAATCATACAGTCAAGCATTAATGCAATCAACAAGATAGGTCAAACCAAAACCCAGGAATTTGACAAGGCAATGGATCTTCGAAGAAATCTGGTCACAATAGAATTCTATGAAGGATGAAAATCTCCAGATCATAGTGAAAAGAAGTCATCACCGGGTTTTCAAGGAAACTGGGGAATTCCTCTAGGAGTGGATTTTCCCAAGAGTAGTGAAAAACCTGGAATGAGTCCAAACCTTAAGGTTTTCAATATATATCATAAGGGGACCATCCACGCAAGAAAAATAAACATCCAAGCACATGCCCAAGCAATCGAATCCTCAAAAACCAAAGGGCCAAAATACCGAGAATGAAAGCAAAAAGAGCAAGAAAGAGGGTCCCTACTTTCAGTGGGGCATGTGTTCAAAACGTGCACAACAACACTTTGGTGAATGTTTCAGAGGCACTAAAAAAAATAGTGAGCATAGAGAAGTTCCGATGGTGTTCTGATTCCATGGGCCTTGGGGCCCTAAGTAGTTGATTTTGTATGACTCTCGATAGGTCTTTGACAAGTGAGAGAATGTTTAGATTAAGGTGTCTGAACATTAGAGTACTAATATAACCTATCATGGACTCAAATTGGCTCAAAGAAAAGGGTATAGGAAGGTCTAGTTGGAAGGTGACTCTTTGAATATTATAAACAATTTGAAGAATGCCTCACCTCCGTCTTGGACTGTTGATGCCTTGGTCAGGGACTCCATTAAAATTATCAATTCCTTTGATAATATTTATATCTCCCATATATTGAGAGAGGGAAATATGTTAGCTTATTTCTTCATTAAATTTGGTGTTAGAGAAAGAAAGGAGTGGGATCTAAATGATCCTATTCCTTTTGAAGCAATAGCTATTATTAATAATAAGTGTTAATCTTAAGTCGATCTTAGTTTTCATTGATGGGTGCATGTCCTTAATCATGTGGTCAAATGTTATGAATGAGGATGTTAAAGTTATGAGTATGGGGGACAACTTTCACAAGGACCGGAGTTTGAATTCATTATTGCATATATGCCCTTTTGATGGCTTCAAGGATTCTAGGTGATATTCGCCCTTAGTTTCTAGAGTCTTCTATTGTTTATTTCCACTCTAGGTGGTGTTTGTCTTAGTTTCTTGAGGTTTATTTTGTGTGCTTGGTTTCTATTTGTGATGGTTGGGGACAAAAAATGCGCCAAGCCTAAGTCTCGTGTTTTTACTAAGCAGAGGAAGGAGGTGTGGGAGATTTTAGAGAAGGGTGGCTTATAACTATATATGGAGAAATTGCATGGTAACAATCCCTAGGTCACCAATTTGGTTGCTCAAGGGTGGAATGAGAGAACCCTAAATTTGGGTGGTAGGGAAGTGGTGGTTGATGAAGAATTCATAGCCCAAATTATAGGCTTGGCTATGTAGGGTATGAAGATTTTCAAAGACAAAAAAGAATCGCAGGCTGCGATGTCTATTTTCTTTAAAGGGAATGAGGCTGCTGATTTGAAAATAGTGAAGAGTGCTGGTTATCAGAGGAGTTCCTTGAAAGCGTGGTGGCATGATGTGGCTAAAGAGATTATGAGATATGTCACCTTCGAAGGCAGGTATACAGCGATTAACACTTACCATTTCCTTTTGCTTAACCATTTCTGGCATAAGAAATGGGTTTTCTTTCCTTACTATTTGTTGATATCACTTGACTTGGGGATTAAGAATCATATGAAAAACCCCTAGAACCCTATCCTACATGTAGGGTTAATTCTCCTAATCTATGAACATGTCAAAGTTCATGAGGTGCATAAAACTCTTGTTTCTCTAAAGGATAATATTGCTATCCCTGGGAGGGTTATGAGATGGATTCGGGAGAGGAAAGGGTTAGTAAAAAAATTAAGAAGAGAAGGCTTATTTTAAGAAAAGATTTTGAGTTTTATAGAGATGATGATGTTGATTATATCCTAGATTTGTATGCCTCTTTCGAGGAGAGCCCCACTTCCCCTATTCTGGGTAAGACTGGGAAAAGAAAGCCGAATGTTAAAGAGGGCTATACAACTTGTAGTGACAAGGTGGTTGCAAATGTTCTTTCTAAGGGGGTTAAGGAAAAAAATGAAATTTATGGGGAAGCTTCCTCTCCTCCCCCAATGACTAGACAAGTTCAGGAGACTGAGGTGGGGAGCCGAAAGAGAAGGGTGTTGAGAACTAATGCCCAACTCTTGGAGAAGGGTTTCCCTCTTTCCCTGGCTAGAGGTATCTATGGTGAGGCCTCTCCAAGTGCTAACATGGGGATGCTGAAATAGGGGAAGGAAAGGGTTGTGGGTGGAGGATATGCTATGGGAACTAACAAAGAAGATGTGGATAGGATGATGAAAAGGAAGTTTGTTGCAGAGGAAATCAATTGCTCCATTCGAAAGATGAAGACCCCTGTCTCAGCTGGTAAAGGTAAGGATATTTATGTTGATAAGGTTCATGTTAGTTCTTCTAATGAGGATGTTGTTGTGGGTAAATGGATTGAAAACTTTGACAGGGAGGAGTTTTCTGATGTGTTGGGCATGGCCCGTGAGTGTGCTAATGTGAAGTTTAAACTTTTTAAGTTCTTCTTCCATGAGAGTAATAGGACCAATGTTATAATTAGAGGTGTTGCTAGTAAGGCTGAGGACCCTTCTATCCAAAAAAAAATTAATAATATGATGGATTCTCTTAATACTATGGCTAATACTATGGCGGAGGAATACACCAATTTGAAACAAAAGTTGGAAGGAAGAATCTTATCCCTTGAGGGTAAATTTGATAAAATGTGGAATGTTGTGATGAAGAGTGGAGATGTCTCTAAGGTTTTGGGAATTTCGGACTCTGCCAAGGTGATCTCCCTTGTGATTACTACAAAAAAAAAAAGGAGACTGTGTCTATTGATGATACTGTTGTTGGGGGTAAGCTGCTAGATGTGGATTGTGTTGGTGAGAAGTGTGTTGTTAAAGATAGTGTTTTGAGTGGTGAGGTAAAAACTGGTGGGCTGGGGGTCATAACTAGAAACACAAAATGAAAGCTCAGGCTGGGGCCTCAGGTATAGAGGTGTTTGATACTATGGATAAAGCCCAGAAGATGGCTTCTAGTGAAATGGAAGTTGTGGAGATTCTGAACAATATGTAGTGTTGTTGGTTGGCTACCTTCTTTTTGGTTTCTTTTTGGTTGTTGGTTTCGCTATCATTGTGTGATTTTTACGTAATGTTGTTCTCTTTTTTTGTCGGTTGCTTTATTTTGTAAAGGGTTTTAGGCCCCTTCAAAACCCATTTTTTATCTCTAATCAAAACATTAGAGTACTAATTTTGATTTAATTGATGTATTATTTGTATTATTTAATTACCTACAATGTCATGTCACAAATTGGGACCCATCAACTAGGTGGAATCCCCAATGGGAGTGACTAGATGACACATAATCATCTTCTTTATGCCAAAAATTGATAAGGTAACAACCTTATGGGGAACTCAATTAAAGGGGGGACCTATTGTGCTGAACTGAGTGACCTTCAGGTTTTTAAAGAAGTCAACTTCTTCTATAATTGGGGGGTTGAAAAGGGTAGAAGGAAAGAAATATAAAATGAAATCTAATCTAAGGCGATGCACCAAGAAGTAGATATGGGCATGGTTAACCTATCTGTTAGATATGATTTAAGGGCCGTTCAACAATCTACTATGTCCCAGAATAAAAAAAATTAAAATGGAAACTTGAATAATTTACTCAATGACATAAAATAACTTCCATACATTTACTGAAAAGAGGAGTCAAAGACATGGTCTAAATCAGCAAGCTTATATTGAAATTATAGAAGTTTGCAAACAAATTACTCAATAAAATAATGGCACAATATGAAGCTTTATCAAAGAATAAAGAAATAGAAAATCCGAACAATGGAACAATGTACGAATCTTATACAATAAGCTAACACAATATAAGAGGCCTGGTGTCTTTCCACAAATTTCTTGTAATTTTTGAACCCTTTCTTCGAAAGAAGAAGCAATATATATAGGTAAAAATCCCACCACCTGGCATGCTGATAATAGAAAAGATTTTGAATCATGAGCGAAGATATCCAGAGCAATGATTTCCTTCGACCATTGCAACAGAAAAGATCCTGAGCATGGAATGTGGTTGTTTATGAACTAGATGCATCCTCTGTGAATGATGATAGTGGTCCTTGCAGAACATACTACCTACATGTGTCTCTCACCCACAAAGGCAGTTATAACACATGGCAACGGTCAAGGCTCATTTCTTTCTCCTTACTTCTTCTCGATGAAGTACCAAAAGAGACACATGGCCACAGGTCAGAGCTTGTGGTTCATTCTTCCCTTCTTGCAATGAAAACCTGTGCGGTGAAGACATGTAGAGGTATTCTCCACTAATGATGTTGTATGTAGACTAATGCTACATAGAAAGTGGTCAGGGCTCGATAGAAAAGATAAGGGAAGCATTCTTCAAATATGTGAATTGTTGACATGTGGAAGCATGGCGTGAGACGTTAGAAGAGTGAAGGAAACAATCCCTATGGGGAGCACTTGGCAGACATGTGGCAATGGCCGGATGAAGCTCTTTATAAAGGGGGTAAGAGAATGCAAAGCATGGGGCAGAGGATTTAACCAAGAAAAATAAAAATAACCCAAAGGGTAGCTTGGAAGATTTCATATCCACAGATTTTGGCGACTACTAGGGGCGTTTCACCTATGGAACAAAGAACCCAATTTTTTTTTATTATGTAGACTAGAGTCATGTCCATCGAGCCACAAAATTTAGAGCTTGGATAAAGTGGTATTTAGAGGTAGCCAGTCATCTTCGGATGACATTGATATTTCATGTAGATTATCTTCCACCTTGTGCAGATCAATCACCTCTTTGAAAGGAAACTTCATTGATATTCTGAACCCAAATTTGAGCTGAAAGAGAAACCGCGTAATTGGATGGGTAACACTCTCAATATCATCGGTTGTAAGTGGTCAACTAAATCCCTAGAAAATGGATGTATCCCGCTACTTCTCCTCAATTTTTGATGCAATGTGCTCTGCGAAGGCCACTGTATCATCTGAAAGAAATGGGGAAGGCAAGCCCATCTAAGTGAGTTGGGAAAACTTCACCTACATTCTATTCATAGTTTGGCCCAATGAGGTAGAAAAATTGTGAGCATGGAGAATGGCTGCATGGCACCGAATGAACTCCTTTGTTGCCATGGCAGCTGATTTGTGGTCCTCGATCACTGCACTTACCAAATCTTCATTTGGCATAGTGTACAGTTTATTGAGCAATTTCTCCACCTCTGGAACTTTATCCACAATGAACTGTGAGAACTGCTCAATTATTTCGTGAATCTCCCTACTCAGATTTGATGCTTCTACCATGAATTGGAGTTTGGGCTACAAAATTAGGTAGAATGCCTTGACCTTATCCCAATATGAGATATAAAATTGTTGGGCCACTAGAAGGAGGTCCGAGTAAGCAGCAGGAGGTTGGGAAGAGCTCTTCAAAATGCCAATTTCTGCATCCCTCAATCCAATATTATGTGTTAATTGTACAATCCTTTGGTTTGTCGTAGAGAGTTTCCCCTACAGGGTTCTTGATTTTGTGAGCCAATTTGCTTCGGCCCGCTCTTTGTTTGCCGATTCATTCTCAAGAGAAGACTTCATTTCCTCAATTTCATTCTCCAATTGAGTTTGTCGAGCCTCAAAGTTTGCATCCTTTTGTTACATTTGCTATTCTAATTAAGTGCATAGATAGTCAAACTCCTCATTTTTTCGTTGCATATCCTCTTGCTATGATAAGCATGCAAATTTTGTATCCCTTGCTTTGTCTTTCGCTAGCAGGACCTCGACCCTCTCCTTGACAATTCTTAGCTCCTCTTCTCTCTTCTTCAGCTAGTGACCGGCCTTGAGGAAGTGAGTGGTCACCACCCACTGTGTCTCCTCCATGAGCTCAACTTTGTCCTACAACTAGGCTATGCTTGGATTGAGTCCCATGGCATACATGTTGTAATCATTGGGGTGCATCTCTCCTTGTGGTTTGATGATGGTCGAGTACATGGCTGCAAAATGTAGTGATTGCTGAGCCTCATTGAAAATAGTTTGCACCTTTGGCTTTGTTGGCTTTTTTGCATCCTTGTCCTTTTTCTTTTAGACCCTAATAGCCCATCCTTGTTTTGTTTTATTGCCCTCCGACAAAAAAAAAATCGGTGACTAGATGAGTCCACCTGTGAAATGTGCATCAGGAGGAAGGGCAAAAGGGAACGAGAGGGTAGTGGCTCTGGGTGATTTCTTCCTTGGAAGACTAACTCTTTTCAGGGAGAAAGGAGTAATATGCCAGAGCCTAGTTTGCAAACTAGCTAGAGGATTCAAGGGAAGCGGTGGCTGATGCCGAGTCATAGCAAATTCCATCTGCTGGGCAGACTAGGTTGGGGTTGACATAGTAGTAGCAAGATGGGTATCAATGGAAGCCATGGAGGAAAGATGTGAAGTCATAGCAGATGCAAATTGAGCCGAGGTGAAACTTGGAAAGGTCTATGGAGGAGTAGAGGAAAATGGTGTTGCCTAGGAGAATTATGAACTAAATATTGTGAAGCAAGAGAAGAGGGGACAAAAATACCTACGGTGCAGATGATTGCAATCCCCAGCTTGTTGCAGGCTCTTAGCTTGCCTCAGGCTCCTACGAACCCTCCCCAAAAGCTTCCTCTATGCATTGTCGTTTCATGGGTGGTGAGTCTTCTACCACTATAGCCTCTTAATATTGTTGTTGGGTTGTTCTATTTCTTTTTTTGGTCTAGGTGCAAGTTAGCAAATCCCTCGCACATGATATGTTCACCTGCACATTTGAAGAAACCTTGATAGGCTTCTTCATCGCCTTCTCAGCTTGTTGCATTGGGGCCGCTTTTGATTCCATTTCCTTCTCCTTTCCTTCCCCAATATATGTTTCAGAATCCTTCGGGTCGGTATCTTCATCATCACTTGCATCTAATCAAGATACTCATCGTTCCATAATTTATCGAACCTTTCATTCATCTCTACACTCTCATAAGGGGCATCAGGGCATTGGATTTCTTATTGGTAAATACAAAAATTCCTAATCTTTTCTTCGCTCCAATTGAAATTCCTTACCAAATTATTGTGAAGATTAACCCTAATTTGACGCTTCTCATTATACTTTTCTGACCAAAAGTAGAACCTAATCCATGGTGGCCTAATATCCTTGGTTGGAATATGAATTAGGTCCACCAACAAGTCATCTACATCCTTCAATGGATTCTGCTGCTTCTCCCAGTAAGGTCGAGGGCTATGCTTACCCTAACATGTTCATTTAGTAAGTCATTTTCGGGGTTGTAATTCCATTTATCATAAATCCATACCAGCCCTAGATGAGCCAACTTTGCCTCCAACAACTTATGTGATCGCTTCTTTGCCATAATCACCATTTTAAAGATTAGCGCGTAGGTGAAAAATCCCTTCTTCTTGGCTAGTCCTCAACAAAACGTGAAGTCAATAATTGATACCTATCAGAAAATTTCGAGGGCCAGCACTTGATTTGTGAGACATGCTAGAAGTCGGAATGGTTCCCCAATAAAACCGTGCATCCAAATGAATGTGAATTCTTCTTTGAAAAACTAGTCGCATTTTAGGGTGAAATTTTGCATATACTCTATTTGGTATGAGTTGAGTTGGTAAAGACCACCATCCTCACTCAAATGTTACAAAATCAGAGTCAATAAATAATCTGAAAATGCATAATAAGCATAAATTAAGGACAGGAGAGGAGTTCGTAGAGAAACTAGCCTTCTTTGTTGATTTTCATCAAATATATCCAACCTCACATGTTTTTTGAAGAAGTCATGGTTCTGATGCAAAAACATATGGATGAGGAAAGAAGGAAACCTGAACCTCTATTGTGTTTTGAATTCCCTTATCTAGCTCAACATTCATTAGGGGAAATTTACATAAAAAATGGGCCTCCTAAGGAACTCTAAAAAAGCAAAAATTATCTCATATAATACAAATTATTTAAATATAAAAAATATAAATTACTTAACTACATGAGTTAAGTGGGGACACACATTTCTATTATAATTCCTTAAAAAACTGAAGTCAATGATTTTTTAAAAGTGGCAACATATATTTCTATTATAATTTATTAAAAAACTCAAGTTCACTTTCTTCATTATTTTTTTTTTATTCAAAAAGTTTGGTAACTTGTATTTTTATTATAATTTATTAAGAAAATCAAGTTCACTTTCTTTTCTTGATTATTTGTTTTTTTAAATTATTTGTTTTTATTTAAAAAGTGGCAAAGTAAAAATAACTTTAGATATTTTATTTTTTACTTAGTATTTTATTATTTTATATATATATATATATGATTTTATTATTTTATATATATATATTATTTTATAGATTTAGATTTATTAAAGAATAAATTTTTTTTTTTGAAAATATAAAAATTTCTATAATAGCATTTAATAGAACTTAAGAATATAAATCTAAAAAACAAAAATAATATTTTATATTTAGAAATATAAAAATTAGCTTTTTTCTTAAAGAATTATTTTATTTTATTTTAAATATAAAAATTAGTTTTTTTTTTAAAGAATATCATTAGCTTTTTTCTTAAAGAATAAAAATATTTATTTGAAAATATAAAAATTTCTATAATAGAACTTAATAGAACTTAAGAATATAAATCTAAAAAGCAAAAAGAATATTAAAAATTTAATAAAATGAATGAGATAGAATAGAAATAGTTTTTTTGAAATATAAAAATTAGCTTTTTTCTTAAAGAATAATTTTATTTTTTTAAAATATAAAAATTTCTATAATAGAACTTAATAGAACTTAAGAATATAAATCTAAAACATAAAAAGAATATTTTATATTTAGAAAGATGAATGAGATAGAATAAGATATGTAGAGTTAAATTAACCATCATTAGTTAAATCATAAGATTTTAGAAAGTTTTATTTTATAAAATAAATAATTTTATTTTTATTTTGGATGATGTCACCGTACAGGTTGATGTCATCTTTTAGTTGATTTTTGATAACTTAAAAAGCTAATGATGTCATCCTTAGGAGGCCCATTTTTTATGTAAATTTCCCCTAATGTCCTCGATGATGAATTTTGCGAAGTCATACCAGAAAAGGGAATGTTGCTTGCACAATTGGAACCCCAGGGCCAATTGAAACTCCCTAACATACATGTTGGTGTCTAGGCCACAAACAAAGGCCATCATCAAGAAGGCATCCTATAGGTCCATGGGGAAATTTGTGTGTGTTGTCAAAATCTGTAGTGGCTTTTTATGATCTTCCTTGGGCTTTTTGGTTTCTTTGTTTAAAAAATCCAGAGCAAGATCTATGGTTTTCCACATCTTCTCCCCCTTTGCTCGATTGAATGGATCCATCTTTTCTACTTTGGAGCTTTGTTCAGGGATGCATAGCATGTTCCAGATATCTTATATGTAGATATTAACTCTTAGCTCCTGACCCTCGATGGTGTTTGTAGTTGGGTTGAAATGATTAATGGCCTCGTCGACTAGCTCTAGGCAGTGCACAAATGAGACCATACATTGTGGAAGCCCGCTAAACCATTGCTTCTATGCCAAAGAATCTGGGTCGCTATTTTTATTCATTCTCTTGCAGGTTGCCTCCTTAAGATTCTTAGGGTTCCTTTTGAGGTTGGGATCATGAATGTTATCCCATATTTCCTTTATTTGGCTCTAGTCTTTGTGGGTTTTTTCCTTTTCTACGACCTTTTTATTTACCCACTTTGACCTCTCTAGTATCCTAGGTGAAGCATAAGAGACATATTCAAAGATATAGGTGGATGGTACTACATGTATGGCATCAAACAAACTTTTTGTTTCTTCACCTTTTTCTATTTGAGAACTTTGGGCGACTTCCATTCTTTGCAAGATTCTCCTCAGAAAGCACACTGGTCCAGTATGAATGGGACCTAAAATACTATGAAAGACTCTGGAATGAATGCAAATCTAGATGGATTCTTTAATTTTATTTTGGGTTCAACCCACACCTAAGCATTGAATCTCCTATAGCTATTTCTCTGCACTTAGCTGCTTTGCTGCTATTTTGCACTATGCTTGGGTTCTCTCAACAATTCTGCACTCAAAAATTATTTTTTGTACTCAGGAAGCTTTCAACATTGTTTAGTTTTTGTATGCATACTTAGATTTTTCTTTGATTTTTTTCCTTAAAGCTTTAGACAACGGTTGCCTTTTTGCATTAAATTTGGCATGTACTGCCAGCTTTCTTTCCCATGCAAAATAAATTACTTTCCCTTTTAAAAAGACAAGAATTCATAATAACATTAGTAATCACATCCTTCGACATGATTTTCCTAGGAAATTGAGTTGGAGATTGAAAGCATATGAACCTTTCGCATGCTTTGGAAATTAATATCCTGAAACGAATAATTAAGCGAAACATAATGAGTACTTGTAAAAAATTGAGTTCCGCTTTGGGGATCAGAAAATTTCTGTAGCATGACACCTCAACATCTAGCCGTATAGATGATCGCTTGGGATTGTGACCAACTTGCACTAATTAATTACCGCTCCTTAATCTTGCACGTAGCAATTCATACCTGTAGATGCAACCGGGTGGGAATTTTGAGCTGGCCCTTGGTTGGGTTTTTGAGTTAACACTCGATTAGCCTCATGCTTATGGCATGCAAGTATCTTAAAAATTTCTATAAATAGACCCCTTAGCAACAAAAATTCACACTTAGAAACTTGAAAGAATTAGTATTAGGTGATTGGCTAGAATTAGCATTTGCATAGAGCTAGACCTAGGTAGCTGTGCAAAGATTAGTACCATGAATACTCCCATTAGGCTAATTTGTAACAAGTCCCAGATATAATTCCTAGGTGAAATCTCAAATAGGTGACTAAAGAGAATGAACAAGAATAAGAATTCACTGGCTATCATAGCCATTAAGTGGGTTCTGGGAAGGGATTGAATTGAGTATGAAGATAAATATAAGGTGAACACAAATATATGCACTCACTTTTCTGCTTCCCTTCTTGACATATAGGTACCGAAGGATATGATTTTGTGCTTGGCACTTCAAAAAAATTTGAACAGGTATCTTGGTGGCCTCAAAGAAGCTATGACAAATGTCATATATGGCCTACGCCTCCCTATGGCAAGCGACCTTCATAAGCATATTGAAGAGGATGTTGTGGTACCATGGGTGCCATTTCTGAGCAACTTTAGTGTTCAATCACACAAAGTGAATCATCATAAAGTTACTCGTGCTTGTAATTTCATTTTGTGTATCTATAACATGGTGCTTTTCTATGATATCGATTTGGTACACAAACTTCAGGAACCTTGTGTTCCCTCTGCTACTCATTGTTGGTGTTGTTGACGATTTCGCTGCTCGTGACCCTACTGCTACTATTGCTCCCATTGATGAAGTCATTCCAGTTGATGCTGCTGATAATACTTATGCTTCTGCTTGAATAGTCAATGTTTTTCTTTGCTTTCGTAAATATGCCTAGAAAAAGGCCTTTATAATATATATAAACTGCACATTATATATATATGCTTTTGAAAGTATGGCCCCAGAGCCATTTTGAATATGTAATCTTCAAAGTATATAATATCATAAATGAATATACAACTTATATTTTAAAATTCTTGTCTCCTTTGATTATGCAACTCTTCACCAGGAGTTTCTTTTCTCTCTGCTTTCTGAATATCTTGTCAATTCTGCATATGGGTTGCTTTCATTTCTCTTAAGTTGCTTTGAAATTTAAATTTAATTTCTCATAGGTTGTTGGAATTTCAATTTTCCATATATGGGTTGCTTTCATTTCTCCAAACAAAAGTACGGAAAAGAAAAATCTACAATAATTACATATTTTACATGGGTAGAGCCACTAGTAAGATTTAATTACACAATTTAAGGTGGATCACATTAACGAGAATCCCCAATGCTTTGTTATCCATGCTTTCGAGTTCAAAAGTGTTGTGTTGCTTGCACTTAATAATGCGAAAAGGTCCTTCCCATAGGCTATCAAATTTTCCATGCTGACCAGGCTTTGCGACATTTCATTGAACTTAAGCACTAAGTCTCTACATTTAAGACCTTGGTTAGAGGTCTTCTTATCAAACCATTTTTTTACCACCCATTGATGGTTGCACATGGTTGTTAGACATTTTCCCCTTTTTTCCTGAACTTCCATCAGTTCTACTAGGTGCACCTCCATAGCTCAACGTTTCTCTATCTTTAAAGATTTGAGTAATTGCAATGCTAGAATTTCCATAGAGATGGGCAACAGTGCCTCCTTCCCATACACTAATTTGTATGACAAAGTCTTCAAAACTTCCTTAGGAGTTATATAGTCTACCCAGAGCACTGCCCGAAGATTCTGATGCCATTCCTTCTGATGTTCCGACCCAATCCTTTTGATGAGTCAAACTAAGTTCTTATTAGTCGACCCAGCTAGTCCATTTCCCTACTGGTAATAATTGGAAGAGGTCTTTAGGAATATTCCATATTTAAATGCGAATTGACATACCTTAGTCCCCAAGAAATATTTTACATTGTTGAAGATGATAGATTTAGGCGAGCCAAACCTTGTAACTATTTCCTCAAGGAAATTCACAATCTCTGCTTTTGTTGAATTCTTCAAGGGCATAGCCTCGGTCCACCAGGTGAAAGAGTCGGTGGCTGTGAGAATCCACTTGTGGCTGAAATTGAACATGAGGTTAATCATTCCAATGAATTCTAGTCCCTATTGTGAAAAAGGCTCGTCCGCTACTATTGGGTTGAGTGACATGGCCGATTTTTTTTCTCCCTACAAAGAATTGGCATTCCTTTCATATTTTGACCAAAGTAAATGAGTTGTTGAACAACGTGGGCTAAAAATGCCCCACGCCCATAGTTCTAATGGTGGATACCTTTGCGGAGAAGTGTCCACCTACTGGGCTACTATGGAATTCTTTCAAGATTTTCTATGACTACTTTTGATTTACACAGCGTAGGAGTACACCATTGAAATTCATCTTGAAGAGAATTCCCTCAATCAACGCGTATTTGTTTTTTTGTAGTCTATAAAATCTTCTCTTCTGAGAGGGAAGGTTTACCAGATATTTCCCAGTCTATATAAATCTCATTCTATCCACAAACCACCAACTTTAGGACTCAGGTTCATTGAGAAAGATTACTTCGGGTTGCTCTTCTTCGATTGGTGCTTCGCTGTTTGATGCTAGATATTCACAGAACCGTCTACCTCACATGGTTTTAGTAGGCTTGACATCAATGTCATACTCTCGGATATTTGTTATCAAGTTAGCCCTTTTCTCAGTGATTTCTCCTTTCATTATGTATTTGTGCACACTGTAATGTGCTACAAATACAACCACCTTGCTATAAGAGACAAGGTGTTAGAATTTCTTGAGACCTTTGAAAATAGAAAATGCTTGTCTTTCAAAAAAGTTATATATTGTCTCATAGCCTTTCAAAGTGCAGGAGTGGAAGGCTAATGGATTTTCCCCTTTTCCTTCATCATCCTTCTGGGTTAGGAAAGTAGCTATTCTAGATCGGCTATTGAACGCATACATGGTAAAGTCCTTTGATAGGTCAAGATTTATTAGCATAGGGGCTGAAATAATGGCTTCTTTGATCTTCTCAAAGGCTTCTCTAGCCTCCTTCATACATTTGAATGGCTGATATTTTTTTAGCATAATGGTGATTAGCCTTATCAAGCCTGCAAAATCATAAATGAACTTGCTCACAAAATTCACCTTCCCTAGGAAAAACTCAATAGTTTATTTTTTTGGCATGCTCAGTGGGAAAAATTTAGTGTACCTAAATCTAAAGTGGGTGTATGATCCATTGACCTATTACTAGATCCCAAATAGCGAATAACCCTGGTTTGTCAGTGTTGCCACTAGGAACAATACAAGTTGGAACCCATATAGTGAACGTTATGCCCCCTCCACTAACCATGTTGCCTATAATAAACATAAATTATGTGGTGTGGGATGTCGGAAGTCCCCTTATAGCAATAGTAGAACCTATCATCTAGGCCCCTATCTCAGTCTCTGCTTTAAATCTATACCCAAATTTAGTGGGGATGGCTCAATAAGACCATCCAAACATCTACAAGATGTGGTGGATGTGTGTTTGGTGCATATATTTATCAACCAAAATATAGTGCTAAGGTTGCTCGCAACCTCTTTTAGGTACAAGGTGCTAGAGTAGTACCACACTCTCCAAGCTAACACTATCGGTACCTGGGATTAGCTCGAAGATCCTAGATCGTTCTTCACTCTACCATCAATTCGTGACTATAAAGTGGGCTCCTCATGAAGCCACAACTAACTTCAATGCTTGCTTTCAAACAACTTGGCAGAGAATTCAGGCTACTATTCGGCCATTGATCGAGTTGGCATTCATTTTCTACCTGGAATCAATCAATGTCGACATCTTTATGATGATTCAGTCTCTTGGTGGAACCACTTTACCAGATGCATACAACATCATGTTCAAAGAAGAGAACAACCTAATCGACATCGGAAAGTTGTCACCTCAGCTTGTAATGCCGATATTTCCAAAAATATCAATTCCTACCCAGGAAATAGCATCTACCAATGCACCTGCTCCTCCCCAATCTATGTATGGATATCAAAGCACAACAAAAAATGTTTCTTCCATGTCTAATTCTTCAAAATAAGAAATGAGCGACATAAAAGAATTTTTGCAAAATCTATCAAATGAAGTAACTACTATCAAGCGCAACCAGGCCGCACCTCTAAGACCAACCTACAAAAATTATCAAAGTGGAAGGCCTTCCTACTAGCAAAACTAGTACCAAGGAGGTACACACACAAATCCACAAGCCCAATCAACTAATCAAATAGTGCCAATGCCTACCCCACTAGGAGCTGAGAGTTGACCGTGAGGTAGAACAACCTCACCAAAGATATCAATCCCTGGTGCTTCCCCTACGGTGATGTGCATATGCCCCAAAATTGTCTGCATGGAAATTTACAGCAGAAGGTGGTAGAATAGTGCAACCAAGGTGTAGTGTCAAGTTTAGGAGGTTATACATATTCCTCTCCCCAAAAGGAAAACATGGTACGTACTACTAAAATGCAAGGAACGTCCTTGGAGCAAGAAAATGACATAGTTCTCAACCATGCCCTCTTCTCATGGATGGAAGGAGAAGAGGTGGTATTCACATACGAGGCATTCACATCAGAGACCCCACAAGTGTAGTTTGATTACAACACTTGTTCAAAGAGGAGATTCATGGGTGAATCAGTCACTCCATAGCCTAGAAGAATCCTCGACCAATCCCCCGATCCTTCCACAATTGCTCCATAACTGCAGTTGCGCAAGGAGATTATTGTAACCAAGGATAAATAATAGAAGCCTTCAAATCCACCGCCATTCAATGTGGTGGAACAATTGAAAAAATATTCTTCTAACATATCCCTTTTGGATATCTTAGCTATTCCAGAGTAGAATTCATTGTTGTAGAAGGCCCTCTGGGAAGTTGTGGTTATTGAATCAATAGAGAAATTGCTCAAAGAGAAGGTCATTAGCTCATCACCTTCAGCCAAATTTCTCATAAATAGTGCAGAGGAGACCTCTACTAAAGTTAAAGAGAAGCTAAAACCTAAGCCCTTTTTCTTAACTCTTATTATGGGAAAGAAATTATTGCATAATGCCATGATTAACTCTGGCGCTAGCACCACAGTAATGCCCAAGTAGATAGTTGAAGCCTTAGGAATTAGCTATGAAACTTTAAAAAGGGGGTTTATGTAGCTTGATGGGAACAAAGTTGAAACCGTAGGTGTCATCAAAGACCTCCCCTTGAGCTTATTCTCCTGCCCTAGCATCACAGTTCTATAAGATGTTGTGATCATAGATGTTCCTCCCATGTTCAAACTCTACCTATCCCAAGAATTCACTTAAAAATAGGTGGGTATCTTTCTTTGGACTAGTCTCACCTGATCTTAAGGACCAAGCACAAAGCTAAAATGAAAATAGTATCTGAATCTTTGCATTTCGAGGATGTAGCCAATGAAGCCATGATCAAATTTTAGGTTGCTCATACCTCTTTCACTAAAGAAGAAACATATGTTATAGAGCTACTTGAGGATGTGAAGGTAATTGGAGACCAGACTAATTAGAAAGAAGTCCTCCTAAGTGAATATATAGACACCGATCCTTTTGGTAACTAGCATGCTACCAGATTGGGAACCTATGTCATCTATGACGAGGATCAAGAGATCCCGAAGGTGGTAAAGTACCCCACGGTCGATCAAGCCTTAGATTTTTGGACATTGCACTTTGATGGTGCAAGGTGCAAGGTTGGTGTTGGTTCTGGGATATGTTTGACATCTCCAACCAATAAAGATATTGTCAAATCTTTTCGCTTCCAATTTGCTTGTTCAAATGATGAAGATGAATATGAAGGCCTTGTGCAAGGTCTAAGCCTCACAGAGCAGATGGGTGTCAATAAAATAATGGTATTCGAAGAATAAAAATTAATAATTAATCAATTCTGAAACATCTCCATGGAAAAGTGTCTGCATGTGGTCTTATAGACATAGGGTATGGGACCTGATTGAAAGCTTCAAAGCCTTCAATATTCTAGTGGTGCCTAAGGAGGAAAATTCAACTACAAATCACATGGTGACAATAGGATCTCAATTCAATCCTATCTCTAACTTGATTAATGATATACACTCAATGCGAGTAATTGTATGACCCTCCATTTCGGATAATGATCGGAGCTAGCAAGTGTTTTAAAGTGATGAACACATCACCTCGTTCATCCAACTATTTAGAGAATTTTTTGATCAGCTTCAGCCAAAAATTGAAGAAGCATATGAAGGGAAAATCATTTAGTTAAGAACTAACAATCTTTCAAAGGGCCTAGTCACTCTCAAAATCTGTTCGACTATGATGATGCAAGAAATGATAAAAGGAAGTTTGTAGTAGACAAAAGCGACTATGCGAACCTTCACTTTGGAGATGGAAGAAAGCTCAAATTTGGGAAGGATGTCCCACATCATGATAAAGAAAGGCTCATCAAATTCTACAAGAAGTATGAAGGAGTAGTGGCTTGGTCATACGATGACCTTAAGGGATATGATCTCAATATCATCCAACATATAATAGAGCTGACGGAAGGTGCAAAACCAGTCTGCCAAAAACAAAGGTCAGTAAATCTGAAGATTGAAGCCTTAATGGCACAAGAGCTGACAAAGCTATTTCAGTCCTAGATCATCTTCTCAATCAAACAAATCACATTGGTATCTAACCTAGTTCTGGTCTAAAAGAAGAATGGATACATTCGCCTATTTGTTGATTTTTGGGACTTGAACAAAGCATCGCTAAAGGATCACCACCCACTACCTTCCATGGAATCAATCTTGCAAACTATGGTTGGTTTGGAGATATTTTCTCTGTTAGATGGCTTTTCGGGTTACAATCAGATCCGAGTCAAAGAGGAGGACTAACATAAGAGAAAGTTCACTACCAAGTGGGGGACGTTTGCATATTCAAAGATGCCTTTTTTTCCTTTCAAATGTTGTAGCTACATTCCAGCGAGCAATGGATATTGCTTTCAGAGAAATAATCAACAACACTATCTTAATCTACTTGGATGATGTGACGGTGTTCTCTAAATCAAAAGATGACCATTTTGATCATCTAGAGATGTTTTTTATAAAATACTAAGAGTTTTGGGTGTCCCTAAACCCAAAAAAATGTATATCAATCAATGAGCTGCCCCTACCAGTCAATAAAAAGGGAGTTAAGTCACAAATTGGGACCCATCAACTAGGTGGCATCCCGGATGGGAGTGCCTAGATGACACATAATCATCCCAAGTGGACATAGGCATCCCATTTTGGAATCTTTGACCTATGACATATTATATGGTGTTTTATAAGGTATCTTCATGCATGGGAGAAATTTGGCGCTCAAGATGGGTTATGACAGTGTAAGAGAATCATGTATTCTTGGCAAGTTATGACAGATTCTCTTATAGTTGTCACAAATTACCCATGGTGTCATGTCACAAATTGGGACCCATTGACTAGGTGGCATCCTCGATGGGAGTGACTAGATGACACATAATCGTCCCAAGTGGACATAGGCATCCCACTTTGAAATCTTTGACCTATGACATATTCTATGATGTTTCATAAGGTATCTTCATGCATGGGAGAAAGTTGGTGCTCAAGATGGGTTATGACAAAGTGTAAGAGAATTGGGTATTCTTGGCAAGTTATCATAGATTCTCTTATAGTTGTAAGTGTTGTTAGCTACAATGGATTCTATGATAGTTGTAAGATGTGTAAGGCATATATCATAATATATTTCTAGTATGTTCTAGGTGCCCAAGCTTGAGGAAGGAATACTTGCATGTTTGACCATTGTAAGGGGTGTAAGGGAAAATGTTACATGTCTCCAAATGCATGTCTATGGTGTGGGATATTTTTCCATGTGTATTTGGATGCCCCTCTCCTTCTAGATGCTTCTTGAAGCTTGTATCACTCTATATATTGAGTGTCTTATATTGTAGAACGCATAGTTTGTTTGCAAGTAACAAAGTGTTGCTAGGTTAACTCCAGAACAGGTGTTTGTTTCAAAGCACTTGTGTATAAGATTTGTACTTGGGTTGTAGTGTAACTCCTATTTGAAGTAATATAGAAGTATTTTTCTTTTAGAGGGTGGGGTTGTTTACTCGAAAGGGTTTTCCCCACATATATCTAGTGTATGTTAGTTTGTGTTTACTTGTTATTCTATTCTATTCTTCTCTATGTGTTTCTCTTGTTGTAACTAGATAAGGTGTTAAAATAAAAAATTTTAACTCTCCCCTACTTAGATTAGTGTAGGAATTTGTTTCTACTCACCTAGATTCCTTTCACTCATGATGAAATTATTTACATAGGATTTATTGGTTGGAATGAATGAATCTCTTGAGATAACCACATTGGGTGTTGGCATTCCATGCCCTTAGTACCTTCATCTTCTCATGGTTCCTAGTGTAAAGATTAAGTGTTATCCATTCTTCCTTGATTTATAGGGTCTTGAGCTGATTGAACATCATTGTTTGATTGTTGCGAGTGTGGAGTTTCTCAAGATAAAGTATAGGCTAGTGGTGGTGCAAAATGCTTCATGGAAGTATGATTTCAGAGTCTTCCTTCAAAATAATGTTTGGAAAATGTAACCCTAGATCTATCTTTTTAATTTTTGTTATGTTTGGTCTTGGTCAGTCTAGTATGCTTAAAATTATGCATCCACTCTTGGTCAGTCTAGTATGTTAATAATTATGTAACTGCAGCTACAATCTGACCCTGCATGGTTAGTTTTGAGTATACGCCTTCTCTGATTTGAGGGGTTGGTTGTGTTGGAAAGAGACACTATGAATATCATTTGGTGTTGTCATTGATGGAAACCCTAGTCGGTGATTGGATCCATGCATCATCATTTGATCATATCGACAGTCAAATTGCAAACAATTAAGAAAGAATAGAGCATCTGATAGTTTTGTGTTCATCAATTCACATGAATATTTTCCATTAATATTTTGTGTTGTGTATCTTAGGGAAGGTTGATCGATGTATGCTTTGTGTTATCCATGAATCTGAGTGCCTCGTATTGATCCGTGTGTGAATTAACACGATCCAGTTGGCTAATTCTCTGATTTATCAGTACAAAAGCCGACTTTGTGAATGCAACTTATCGCGGATGTTTGGGAAATAATTGTTTAAGTATTTATGTGTTAATACATGTTGATGTTGATCATTTCTATGTTATATTCGACTTTGGTTGGTGTGCATTAAGGATTACTCATGATTTGAGCCGACAATTTGCAAATGTTTTTATATATTGTTGAAGTTGACATATGGGTGATTAATTCTTAGTCACAGATATACATATAAGAGATTGTTCATATCATTTTGAGGTGTGTATGAGGTGTGTTAATGAAAATTATGAATCATAGGAGAGCATAAGAGTGATAATGCATAGTTTCACTTGTGCATAAAGGACTTGTGTTGCGAGTCTGAGCAGAAGTGCAGAATCAGTTTGAAGGATAGAAGATCGATTGTGGAGCCTAACCAAAACTGTAATCAAGCATATGTAGATGCTATTTTCTCATTTCAAATTCTCAGATGGTTTTAATCTGATTTTATTTGTAAGACAGTGAATCATCTTTTAGCAATGAGCTCTAGGTAGTGTGCCTGAATGCAAGTGCATTCCCCATATTGTAAACCTCATTTGAGTATACTCAAATCATTTTGTGGATTGGCCACCCACCATGGTTTTTCCCCCAACAGGGTTTCCACGTAAACATTCATGTGTTATGGTGTTGTGGTTGTTTGTTTTATGTTCATGCATATTTATTTTGAATGAATGTATTAAATTCTTGAAGGATCAGATCAATGAAGTTTAGAAATTGCAAAACACTGATTCACCTCCCCTCTGAGTGTTGCTTGATTCAAACAATTGGTATCAGAGCTAGTTCCTCATAAGAAGAAGTCTAACAACTTGGGGAGATCTTGGAAAGTGTTTCAATGGATTCAAGCAGTCTTCAACAACAAATTATTGTGGCCCTAGATGATCTTGTTCAATCAAAATCTAAAGTTTAGAAATTGCAAGAAAACCTCATGGATGTTGAGAAATTCATTGAGTCATTGAAAGATAAAATCAATAAGTCCAAGGAGAAGAGAAAGGAACTATGTGACCAGATTAAGCAGAATGATAGTAAAAGAATTGAAGATGAGCAACTCAGTCAAGCCCTAAAGGAAAATACAAAAGAATTTGAAAATCTTACTAGAGATAATACATTCCTAAAGCATGAAATGGAATCTATCATGATTGTGTGTGTAAATATGTGGATTCAACAAAAGAGTTAACAATAAAACAATGAAACCTTATATCAAAGAATCTAATTTAAAACTTAAACAAGCTTCAAACCCGTCAGATTCTTCAAAATCGTCCCATTGTCCTCTATCTCCAAGGATTCATTTCAAGCTTCTTACTCTCAGATTGTATAAGAAGAAGCTCAACAGAATGATAGCCTAGAGAATGAGATGATATGCAAAATTCATTCTTATGCTAAATGATATGAGATAATGTTATGCTAAGATATGCTACTAAGATAATGAAACTATGATAATGAAACTAAGAACAAATTATGCAAGCTATTCTACTATGATTATTTATGCTAAGATGATAAAAAGCTAAGATGTTGTGCTATGATTATGAAACTAAGATATCAAAATGCTAAATTCTTGATTATTCAACTATAATGCTCACACTGTGCAAAATAGTTCCAATATTTTCAAAGAGCCAAGAGGTCTTATTTATAGATTTTTCGAGGAAAAATATTAGTTGGCAAAGATCAATGATTGAGATTCAGTCTAGTAAGATGAATGGTAAGAGATGGAGAAGTTGGAGAGAAAGATGGAAGCTAGAGAAAAAGAAGGAAGATGTTTCCTTCCCACAAAACCTTTCACTCAAAAATAGAGGAAACTTGCCATTTGTCAAGTTTAGTTATTGAGTTAGTTTTGTTGGTTGAAGATAATTCAATAATTAAATTATTTAATTTCATGTGACATGTGGATTTGGAAGTTTCTAATTAAATATTGAAAAATATTTAATTATGTGTGGAATATGGATAAGAAGTTTCTAATTAAATATTAAAATATTTAATTATGTGTGAGATGGCTTTTTAGAAGATTTAAAGATGATTTATGATTTGGAAAAAGAAGAATATTTAGAATGATTTAAGAATAATTTTGTGATTTGGGAAAAATAAGAATATCTACTTTATTCAAAATAAAGCAATGTGATAATTAAATTAAATAAATTATGAAACTTATTTAATTAATTAAGAAGAAATGAAAAAGTGATAATAATTAAATAAACTTATTTATTTAATTAAAATAGAAGAATTAGAAAATGAACAATATAAATAAATAATTAAATTCATTTATATGTAGATTGAATTAGAAGATTAATTAAATAACTTGTATTTAATTAATTACCAGACTTATTATAATGTGACCTTTTTTAGGTGTATACATTTTGCCCCTCTTTGAAGTGATGTGTTTTACGCATTGCTTCAAAGAATTAAAAAGAAATTCTCTAGATGTGAATTTTGAAAAATTGATGCTTGCATGCCCCCTCGGGTGATGAATCAGATAATTTTTTTTTTTTTTTCAAATAATTTTTGATAATTTTTCAAAATTGTTTTGGATTGGTTGTCTGATTCATCAACCAATAAAGATGATTTGATAGAAACTTATTTTGAAAGATTGATATGATTATAAAAAAAACTTTGATTATGGCCTATGGATAAAACATTGCCACAAAATTACCCTCCACTCACCCTTAAATAGGTAAAAATTAACTTTTCCAAGTCATTTGTGCATTCAAACCTTAGTAAATTAGGAGAATTTGAGCTCTAGTGTGAGAAAAATGGCACTTCCCATCCATGAGCATAGATTTGAATGGATTTGATGACATCAATGTCTGACATACTATAGAGCCTGGTTACGTATTGCATAAACCTCCTTGTGATTGGATTCATTAAAAATTTCAACGTTCTCGACACGTTTTTCTTGTTTTTTACATGTTTTCACTAGAATAGTGCATATGATAGTTTTCGTAGCACATATGATAGATTCGATAGCACATATGATGAAAATCATAACACATTTGATAATTTGCATAGCGCATCTAACACTATAGTGCATATGATGGTTTTCATAGCATATTTGATTAAAAGAATAACACAAATGACTTGCTAGTGCATAAAGTCAATTTTGTAGCATATTTGATAATTCTTGTAGCACATTTACCTGAAGCTATGCCAGTTTACATGATTTTTCTCCCTGACTGATGATTTGTCGATCGCTTTAGCGTGTGATGATGAAATTTGGATGTTCAACTGATGATACCTGATAAGACTGATAGGATAACTGATATTTTTCCTCATGATGTATGAGAAAAAAAATATTAAGATTTGGTAAATTTTCTTTCCTGATTAATGAAAAACAAATAGTAAGATAGATAAATTTTTCGTCATAATTAATGCAAAAAAAATAGTAGGATTGATAAATTTTCTTTCCTGATTGATGAAAAACAAATAGTAGGATTGATAAATTTGATTTCCTGATCGATGAAAAAAAAATAGTAATAAAAATAAATTTTCCCTCATGATTGATGAGAAAAAAATAGTAATATTGATTGATTCGATTGATTTGGTTGATTGTCGCGAGTGATATGATTTCTTTGAGCCCAAAAAATGATTTGATATGTTTCAAATGGATAGGAGAGATTAGTGATTCTACAGTTTCGAGAGCAATTCCTGAAGACCTGGAGTTTGATTACACTGCTTGTTTAGGTAGATTGATATTGCATTGATGCTTGTGGGTTGACTTCAATGATTGAGATGCCTGAGATGCGTCTCAATAGGGGTTTGTTGATTGCACTCACTAAGAGGTGGCATAGTGAGAGAAACACCTTTCACCTGGCAACATGAGAGAGGACGATCACTCTTGAGGATAATTATGGGATTCTATGGATTCTAATGATGGGTGAGATCGTGACTTATGATACCAGAGAGTAGGGGGGCACCAATTCCTTGAGGAGAGTGTTTCTAGATGATTATATCATCGGATATGAGATTCCATGGGCTGCGATGGTTGATATCTATGCATCATTGCCTTGCGTAATAGCAGGATTTATTGGTGGATTCTTATGTCTTGAGCGTAGGTCAAAGGGACTAGCCATTGGATGGGGTATAGTACTGGAGATCATGGTTATGTAGGGTACTCGCTATGCCTGGGGATCATGCATGCTCTATCATTTAGACCATGAGCTTCATCAAATAGTGTATTGTAGAGGGAGGAGCATCGCTGTTGGATATTCTCTGCTTCAGGTCTGGGCATGGGAACATATAGAAGTTACATGTCTTATGGCTGATAGAAAACATCTAGTTGGGCATCCATACATTTTTGTATATGCAGGTGCTATTGTCCAGGCTAGGCTAGGCAAAATAGATTATTGGCAGCGAGTTCTTAATGATTTGGATACGGTGACATGGTGTTTGTGGTTAGAATGTGAGCAGTGGCCAAAGGATACCAGATATATTCCATATATGTTTATTTCACGATACTTGATTGGCCACACCCCATACATCATTAAGAGATTTCTACTGAGTCGGGTGCTTAGACAGTATGGTCGAATATAGGGGATGCCTCAGGGTTCAACCATTTATGCTCGTCATCAATAGGAGATCTTAGTGTGGGGACCCTAGCTTTCATTTGATGTAGTTGTTGCATATTTTACTGCCTTTGGTGTACAGATGTGGGATTACAGGGCAGACATTCTGGATGGGGGGATGATAGCTGATTATGCACATTATTTTATAGAACATCCATTTCCATAGCTTACCAGTCTCGATGAGCCTTTTGTACCACTAGATGGGGGCAAAGCACAGAGACCCGGGCAGAGGTGGAGGAGAGAGGATATGGAGGAGAGTGGGAGTGAGGATGATGATGATGATGATGATGGAGGTAGTGGTGGTAGGGATGTCCCAACAGTGAGAAAAATAACACAGAGGAGAATTTTGATTGCAGGCATTGGGACTGATATAGGTGGTCCATCAAGTCGAGGAAAATTAGTTGCCTATTAGTCCATAGTATAGAGCCTACACGTTCAACTGGCACAGGCAAAAGCCACTATACAACAACTACAAACATAGGTGACTACCCTGACGGCTAAGAGGGATGCTACAAGATGGGATAGTGAGAAGGTAGTGGCTCTATCTGAGAGATTACAAAGAGTGGCCGAGGGGACCTCCATGGGGGTGATGATGGTCGAGGTTACATGGGTTGCCAGAGAGGCTGAGTACTATCATGTCCGATACCATGAGGTTGTTTTGGTAGTGAAGAAGTTCAGTTATGTAGCATCACGATCTGGGAAAATCCATTCACATACTACCAACAGGGGTGTGACACAGCCACCTCGTAGAGATCTGGGTCTAGATCTAAGTACAGAGTACAGGTGTTGTAGGTGCAAGTACTTTAGGTGTAGGAGGTGTTGTGAGACCAGCGAGTCCTATGGGGAGTACCTCATAGTCTCATGATCCCTTTTGAGGATGTATATTTAATTATCCTTGTATATACATTCATTTTTGTCACATTACGATATTATATCTCTCCTTGTTTCGATATCCTTGTATATTTGACATTGATTTTTGATATTATGAGATGCAATGGATATTATTGATCTATATATGTGTCTATTTTATTCTATGATTGATGCATTTATGATGGATGCATGTATGATATATACATTTCCTTTTATATATGCTATGTTGTTTAGGATTATGTCATGCTGATGCCTATGCATATGATATGATAGTGATGATGATATTTATGACTCATAACAATTATGATGTGATGACCTATGATTGTATGCATTTACTTTCTACTGCAATGTGTTATGCAATGATTATGACATGTTCATATTATGTGAATGATGTTTAATGCTATATGAGATGGATGCACATGACATGCAATGCGAAACATTATCATAGAAAGGAAAGTTCAAACCAAATTGGCTTGGTCCATTTGTCATCATTACAGTATATGGTTCTGGAGTTTATCAACTATCTACGCCTAAGAGGGAGCTTTTTGAAGATCCAATCAATAGAATTGATCTTAGGAAGTTCTATATCTGAACAAAACAACATCAAAAGTCCTAAAAAAATCCATAAAAATCAAAAAAAGTTATCAAAAAATATAAAAACAACATAAAAAGTCATGAAAAAAAAAAACAATAGAAAAAGTCTAGAAAAAA
>CM021106.1:76120373-76204982 GCA_007115665.2 Sequoiadendron giganteum | reverse complement strand
TTTTTTCTTTGTTTGTTGTTTGTGAGTTGATCATTATTACTATGCAAATTTGTCATGGGACATGCTCTACAATGTATCATTGATGACATTTCAGAATTTGCATAGGAAAAAGGTTAACTCTTGTTGCTTTATGCAAGCAATACTCAGGTCATCTCGATTCAATTATACCTCGAGGCTTGTATTACCTTGCTATAGAAAAAATCATGAAAGTGATACTCAGGTCATCATTGGTGTGAATATCACCTTTAATGCTTGTACTAACTTCCAACATTTTAAAAGTTCAATGATGATAAACAAGCATAAAATAGCTCTCAGAATGATAATTTTGCATGATTAAATTAGATTGCATTCATTATTAGTTCTGCATCTGCATTATAGATTTTCCATGGTTGGCAAAGCATCAAAGACAACATATCTCTCTAACAAAGGATTGAGTACATTTGACATTACCAAAAACAAGATCATCCATTCTTATTATCATTATCATTTCATTGATTCATTATCATTATTATTTATTATCATTATCATTTCATTCATTCATTATCATTCATTATCACTATCATTTCATTGATTCATTACCATTTCATTTTCATTTTCATTATCTGTATACACCTAAAAATAGTCTCGAGAATCCAATTGATTAAATATGATTTATTTGATTAATTACCCTTAATTCCTCTACTATTAAATAAATGAAAATATTTATTTATATAGTTCATCATAAATTCTCTAATCTCTATTCTATTATTTTCATCTTAATTAAATAAACAAATTTCACTTTGTTTTATTTAATTATCATAGTTTAAATTCATCTACTTCATAAATAAATAGAAATATTTATTTATATTAAGTTCACTCTTAATTCTTCTATTTTTATCATATTTCCTCTTAATTAAATAAAGATATCTTAAGGTTTTTTATTTAATTATCATATCCCTTCTTATTAAATAAGTAAATATCAAATATTTGTTTTATTTAATTAAATATCTTATTTTGCTAAATTTAAATAAATCAAAATATTTATATAAAGGCATAAAAGAAAATTTCCTCTATTTTATTCACTAATAAAATTATATATTTTATATCTAATTAATTCAACTGGCATTCACGGGAAGATTTGGAGACAAATTGGAAATCAATCTCTCAATCCTCTTCCATCAATTCTTCCTATCATCTTGCCTCGTGTTTTCATGGGTGGGAACTAGTGCCAAAATATTCTCCAGCTTATTCATCTCTCACCATTCAATCCTCCAGATTGAATCCAGGCCCCTGTTTGTTTCCCTTGTGCAAATGTGCTACCGATAAATCTATAAATACAACCTTGTACAACAAAGAATAGATCTCAACTTTACGCAAACTTACTCTGTAGGAAAGCATCAAGCATCAAGCATTAAGCATTAAGCATCTTAGAAATAGCATCATAGCTTTAATTCATAATCATGGCTGCATTTAGTTTGTTGTAGCTTTCATTTATTAGTTTCATGTCAATTTAGTTTAGTAATCATCATATAGGATTAGTTTCCTGCATTTAGAATCATTCTCATTCTTCTAATTGTCATTTTAAACAATCATAGTGCTTACACAATCTGAGAGCCACAATGATTTGATAAATATTTGGAGATAGAGAGCAATATGACACTTTCAAGAGTCTATTTTTGTTTTAATTAGATTAAATTTGATTAATTCTCTTGATATAATGTCATATTAAGAAGTGTATTTACATTCATACTTATTTCACACTTACAATTTGGCACCCACCATGGGGCATAACCCCATTTTTTACAAAAAGTTTCTAAAAAGTGTCACACAAGTTTTTGGCATGTTCAGTTTAGCGCGAGTGAGAGCTTTTCCGATGCTTCCGACAAAAACTATAATTCTTCCAAAGAAAAATATAGCACTTCCGAGCTCTATTTGAGTGCTTCCACAAACACTATAGTACTTCCGAGAACTATTTTAGCGCTTCTGAGGAGGAAACCATAGCGCTTCCATGATCTGTTTCAGCACATCGGCCACCCATTTCAAGCACATCTGATATAGTGCTTCTGGGAAATTATATGGCGCTTTGGAAAACTATTGTAGCACTTTTAACTATAGCGCTTCTATTCTCTATTTCAACGCTTCTATAACTGCTTATCTGGATCCGATGCGACTGCAAACAAAATTTTATTTTGATGCATTTGGACTAAAAAGAATAAATCCTAGGGTAGTCACTTGATTTAAAATTTATCAACCTAGGATAGACATCACACATTTTTCTATATCAGTTAAAATTGACACCATGAATTTTGTGAAGCAAAATCTTCACATAGAATAGCAAAATTTGTCTTTTGGGTTTTAAAATCAAACATTGATTACTGTTCTTGTGTGGTGAATAGGCTTATTCTCTCCCCTTTACTGGGTGATCAAAATGCCAGACTCATCCTTTATTTCCATGCAATTTACACTTTTTAAATCCTTTAGAAGGCCTACCATAGTGGGAAAATTTACTCACCCTATGGGAACGACCTAAGTGGGAACAAGAAAAGCCAGGTTTTCCACCCCACTATAAAATTAAATGCAAATCTAGGGAAACCCATTTTTTTCCGGAGTTGTGCAAAGATAACCATCCCCAAAATCTTTATTTTAAAGATTGGGAGGTCTCCTGAGGGAGTTTATATATTGCCTCTCTGAACGGAAACCCTATCTAAGAACCATAGTGTAGTATCCAACTGAGTCAGTAACCAGACATTGTAATACTCATAGTGCAAGGGGAGGGAAGAATTTTCCCCCAAGACACTCACCATATAATTGCCAAGGACCATTTGCTCAAGGGACGATAAATCCAACTTTGAGTAGGCACCTAGAAAAGACAAAAACATGGGCACCCTCGAGGGGGTGATACGGCTATGTGAGTCAACACAATTTTAAGATGTGGGTTGTTGAGTATAACGATGACCTTTTTGACCTTAAGAGTGAGTCTGTTTGAAGTGTATTTTTGTTAAAACAAACCAGTGGAAATCAATAGGGACCATTTGTGGTTCTTGGACATGAAATATCTATTTAGATTCTAGGATTAAATACAACTATTCTACAATTGCTTGGCTTGTTCTCAAATCATTTAACTCAGGTAAAGATCATCCGAAAAAACATCAAAAAGAGTCAAACAAAATCGCCTAAAAAAAAAAACTCATGATTAGAGATTGGAAATCCAAAAATTTTGTCAGCAAATCCATCAAAATCAAGAAACCGAAGAGACCACTTGGTTACCAAAATATTTTGAGAAGAGGACGTTTCTTGTATCAGAGTAGAAAATTCTTGCTTCATCATAGAACTTTCGTACATAGGTATCACAATTTCGCTAGGGGTTTTTCTGGTGATTACGCCTTAGAGCCTCTTTATTCACAAGATTTTTTTCAAAGAAGAGATCTTACACAACATCATAATCATAGTCAACCCATACATCAATCCTCCATCCCGCAGCTAATGATAGAATACTCCACCAGGCCAGATCAAATTTTGCAATAAAAAAAATTAGACAAAATCATTGAAATCCAAAGTAGCTCTTTCAAGGTCTGTTTTAGTGCTTTTGAGGTCTGTTTTAGCACTTCTAAATCAAAAGTAGCACTTACACACTTTGTTTTAGTGTTTCAATCAACTATTACAATGCTTCTAAACTCTGTTTTAGCGCTTTCCGCAAAATAGCGCTTCGAAGTACTATTACAGCATTTCAAAACTCTTTTTTAACGCTTTCCACAAAATAACGCTTCGAAGTACTGTCGTAGTGCTTCCACAATCTGTTTTAGCGCTTCAGTGAAATAATGCTTTTGCGCTTTGTTTTAGCGCTTATGCACTCTATTTTAGCACTTCCAAAAACTAAAAAAAAATAGAGAGCTTCCAAACATATCAGTCAGACTGGTTAACAACTATAACTCAAATTGTTGTAAACAAAAACTATCTTCTCAGTCCAGACAATGTCGTAGACCTGAAACAAAATAGGTTATTAAAAGTCAAAATTCTTTCAACTAAAACCCGGATCTTGTAAACTACAAAGTGCCCATTTATCAAAACACAAATCTGGATTATTGAGTTAAGTTTCCTCATCAGGATTTTGACATCCTACAATCACGAAATGAAACACAATATCAGATTTTTAACTTGGTCTCATCAATAGAATATATCATTCTCTTTGACTTTGTTAAAATCCAATTCACATTAATCCAAACATAGAAGATCAAATTTTAGTGAAATTAACAAACACTCGTATGCCAATTTTGATGAGATCACAAAGACAAAAATTTAAAGAAAAAGAAACTAAAAAATCAAACATTATGGCTGAAGAAAATCCTTGGAGTGGACTTCATCGAAATGACACAAACAAAATAACAAAAAAGGACATACAAGCAGTGCAACAGGACCCAAAATTCCATAAATTTATGGAAAAGATCTTAGAGAAAGACATGGAGAAATATCTCCTAATGCTAGCTGAATCAGGTGCCAAAATTCCCAAAACTTTCGATGTCAATCACTTAAAAGAAGCACCTAGAACAAATGAAACCGAAATACCACAAAACACACCAAATGTAGATCCAGTTGTTTCCTTAACAAGTCAAATGTAGAACTTACAACAACAACTACAAGACATGACAAAGGGAAACACGAAGAGGTATCCATTACAGGACATTTGTCCTTATCCTTTTGACTCAACCATAGACATGATACCTTTCCCTAGACACTACAAGTTCCACAGATCTTAGACCAGATACAGTAGTACAAGGTCAGATTCTTGGATCGTGTACAGAGGTCAGGACCATGGGCTTGTGGGTGCATGAAGAGTACTCAATGGAGTTGTTCCCAAGGAGGCCTGGGAGATGCTGTAGGATGGTTTTCCTTGAGCTGCAGGGAGTCACACTTTTGAGAGCTCTTCAATGAGTTCATATCCCTTAATATTGCACTGGCATCCAGCACTTGAAATCTAGATGGATACTCTATGTGACAGAGCCAAAGATTGAGACGTTCTGTCAGTGATGGAAAGGACTATTTGCTGGAGTGTCATGCTCCATGGGAAGAAAAGTGGGTTATTCATTGAGTAGCTGATTGATGGGAATGGAAGTATATAGGCAGGTGCAGGCTATCCTCCAGAGTTCAAAGTGATTGAAATGGTTCAAAAGTCAGAGAGCGTAATCAAATAGGGGTGATCCAAAATTTCTGCTTGAAGAATCCAGAGCAACGCAATTCCTCCGATCAATGCAATGACAGCCAAACCTAGGTTCTGGCAGAATAGAATCACAAAGGGATCAGCGAGACTGCAGATGACACAGGAATTACTTGAGGCTGGTTTTTAGCGAGGCAGCCTCTACCAAAGAAAGGCAGAATGGTGATCCCAAACCAACCAATCTATGACAGAGAGGAGAATCAAAACCACAAATGTATCAAAAATCATCAAATCAATGTCGATTCACACCATTAGGCCAAACACTAGAATCAACAATGAAGGAACTTGTTTCAAGTGGTCTTATCACTACATGAGAATCACGATTTTTGGGATCCAAAAGTCAAACCACCATGGTGGAATGACACAGATTATTGTAACATCCATAACAATAAGGGACACAAGACAAATTATTGCATGGAATTAAAACATATAGTCCAAGATCTGATTGACAACAAAAATGTATACATAGAGGGACATCAAAACAACAATGATCATACAATCTTTAAATACCCTTTACCAAATTATGCCAAGGGAGATTCATCTTCTATAAACAGTAATGGAAAAAATGTCAATCACGTTTACGATATCACGATCTTTTGTTTATCCAAAGTAGAAAGTGATACGGCGACCAGTAATCACATGGAAAACAACAAAACCAATGACATTATCCCCCTAGATCTAATCCCAAGCATACAAATATCTGACAATCAGATAATTTTTAAAAAAATAAAAGACAAGACTATCCATCGATTAATGTAATGACAAGGGGGCAATCCAAGGTAGTTTTAAAGGGAGTTGCACCTAAAAACACAACTCCACCTCTAAGAAAATTCAACATTGTCGACCAACTTTAGAAAATACTAGCGCAAATATCAATACTTGAACTCCTTAAACTATCACCATCACATAAGGAATTTTTAGAACAAGCACTTGTTGCCACCACAGTACCCAAAAACCTAGATGTTTTTCAATTCTAGGCTATGGTGGGACATTTGACCATGCCACACTATCTATCATTCTCTAAATAGGATGATGTGTCCCTTAATCATCCACATAACACCACCCTCCATATTGAGTATTCATCCACAAGCATCGTGTTAAAAGAGTCCTAATAGATGGGGGAGCTGGTTTGAACATTTGTACTTTAAAGTTAATCTGTGCACTAGGGTATTTAGATAATGCTATTGATTCCCAAAGAAAAATGACAATAAAAGCTTATGATGAGGAAGAGAGATCTTCTAAAGGACTAATTGTGTTTCCCATTCAAGTGGGACCAATGATGAAAAATATAGCATGCCAGGTACTAGAGAAAGAGTTAACCTACAATATACTCTTAGGACGTTTGTGGATTCATGAAATGCAGGTAGTACCCTCGACCTATCACCAATGTTTGAAATTTCCAGTAAATGGACAAGAGGTGACTATATCAGCAGATTATAACAATCCTCAACATTGTAACACACTTATAACTTCTCAAGACACCTTTGTGCCTCACAACAAGGAAGCATGCAATTCAAATTCATCAGATGGTGAAAAACCTTCAAACATTATATCCAAGTGGGTGGATAAAAAGGATAAATCACAAGATACAAGTGTTCTTGAAACTAAATTAACAGACAAAAAGGATCGTCTAAATTCTTTATCACCAAAATTCCAAGAATAGGTGTAGCTAATAGACAAAGGCATGGGACAATATTATATTGAGCAGTCTTTTAATATTTCACAATTGATGCCATCTCCAAAGTCATATGGATAACCATCAATGATAAAACAACAAACATCACAACCTGCCATGGTTCTAGAGGGAAAATTTGTGAAAGTCGATACTATAGAGGATGAATCAGAAAACAAATCTATCCTCGATTGGTTGTACAAAGATGAAGAAACATCAACATCAACAAACATCAAAATCAAGACAGATAAGTATGGCAAAGGAAAGGCTATTTAAGAAAAACTGGGTTATGAAGGAAAGGGACCTGTTGGAAAAAGGGAAGAAGGCATTGAGGAACCAATTCAACCTCTTACTCTTTATTCAAAGGATAAGATAGGATTGGGTTACTCAAAAGAAGAAAAAAAAAAATGACAAAGAAGGTAGTTGAAAGAATCCTTCAGGTAAGAGATAGCTCTGAAACAGATTATAATGAATATGAATGGTATCTATATTCTAAATATATCTTTCACAGATTTCCAAATTGATGTCATAAAACAATATGCACCTACATGTGAGGAGGGACAAAGCTCGGGGTATAGATCATTTGTATTAGGATCACAATATATCGATGACTCAAGTGAGGATGAACAAAAATCGAGTGAACTAGATAATCTCAAGGAGAGTAACATCATTGACCTCAACATCCCTCGTAACAACTCTAATGACATAAATATATGAACCCTTACTGCCATCGACCCAAGTCAATCCGATGACTTCCTACCCTTAGTCCATCCCGAACTTATCGACTGGGAACCCATTGAACCTCTAAGTCTACCGATCTATGCAAATGATGATGATATCATAAATTTCCTTTGTTATGACGAACCTAATGTGAGTTCTATCCATAAATCTCATAACAATGCAGATCGAATGGAGGGTGTCAAATATTCCAGTTGCAAAAATAAAAACAACAATGGATCTAATGGTGAAAACCATTCTATGGTAGTATTAGATCTTGAAAAGAGAAAAATAAAGAATGCATCAGATGGTGAAAACCTCTTTGATGAAAGATGGGAGATTTGACACCCTTCCAAAGCATTATCATGAAAGGTCACTAGTTCTAGTGGAGCCTACACAGTCTGTAAACATTGGCACCAAAGAAAGAGAATTTATTTTACATTTGGCAAAATCTATGATAGAACAAGAAAGACCTGAATTTATCAAATTCTTTGAAGAAAGAAGCATTAACTTTGCCAGGTCATACTCCGATATGTCGGGTTTGGACCCACATCTTTTAATGCATCATTTGTCCTTACCTACTAGGATCAAACCTATAAAACAAAAATGAGAAAGATGCATCCACACATTGCACTAATGGTAAAGGCTAAGCTAAAGAAATTACTGGATGTCAGATTCATTAGGTCTATTGATTATGTCGAATGGATATCAAATATTGCACCTGTATCAAAGCCGAGTAATAGTATCAGGATATGTACAAATTTCAGGGATCTAAATAAGGCATGCCCCAAGGATGATTTCCCCTTGCCTAATATAGACATCATCTTAGACTTAATAGTAGGGCATGCCATGTTGTCAATAATGGATGGTTTCTCCAGATACAATCAAATCAAGATAGCACTAGAAGATCAGGAGAGAACTACATTCACATGTCCATGGGAACCCTTTTCTAGAATGTCATGCCCTTCGGATTGAAATATGTAGGGGAAACTTATCAAAGAGCAATGACCACTATCTTCCATGATATTATGCATACCTTTATGGAGGATTATGTGGATGATATTCTAGCTAAATCATATTCTAGAGAAGGACATCTGGATATCCTGGGAAATTTTTTCACAAGGCTAGAAAAGTTCAATGTTAGACTAAACCCTAAGAAATGTGTCTTCGGGGTTACATCAACAAAAATCTTAGGATACATAGTCTCATAAAAAGGTATTGAAGTAGATCCAGCAAAGTTCAGGGAAATAATGGAAATACCACCACCCAGAAACATAATTCAACTAAGGTCACTGCAAGGAAGGCTACAATCAATCAAGAGATTTATCTCCCAATTGGTACACAAAATTCACCCATTTAATCATCTATTACATAAGAATGTTGTGTTCAAATGGGATCAAGGGTGTGAAAAAACTTTCAACCAAATAAAGCAATATCTGATGTCACCACCTATTCTCATGCCACCTATAGAAGGAAGAAATTTAATACTATATATTGAAACAATGAATATTTCTTTAGGAGCACTGTTGGCACAAGAAGATTATGAAGGAAGGGAACAAGCCATTTACTACATCAGCAAAACTTTGAATGGCTATGAAATAAATTATACCTTCATTGAGAAATCTTGTTTGGCGGTGGTATTTTCTACCCAACAGTTGCAGTATTACATGTTGACTCACACAATCGGGCTCATAGAAAAAATTGATCCATTAAAATATTTACTCAGTAAGGTTGCTTTAACAAGTAGACTGGCCAAATGGGTCATGCTTTTAAGTAAGTTTGATATTCAGTATGTGGAAAGAAGAGCCATCAAAGGTCAAATGATCACCGAAAAATTAGCCAAAGCTCCTTTAACAGATGATCGGCCTATCACAATGGAGTTTCCTGATGCAGACATTCTAATAGTAACACCACACCAATGGATACTTTACTTTGATGGATCATATACACAAAGAGGATCTAGTGCAGGAATTTTGTTCATTACACCCCAAGGACACACTATCCCAAAATATTATAGACTAATGTTTCAATGTACCAATAATGTGGCAGAGTATGATGCATTAATCATTGGATTCAAAGTGGCAATTGAATGGAAAATCATAGAGTTACAACTAGATGGGGATTCTCAACTAGTCATTTATCAAGTAAATGATGAGTATCAGAAGAAAGATGAGAATTTGATGCCCTATAAGCAACTGATAGATGATCTCAAACAATAATTTATCAATATCAAATTTGAGAAAATTCCAAGGGCTGAAAACAAAGCGGCAGATGCTATGGCGACAATTGCTTCACTTTTATAATTACTGGAGAAACGTGGTCGTTATGAGTTTCTAGTAGAACAAGTATCTAATCCTTCTTATAATAGTTCAGAAATCCAAACCACATACCATTTAGATACCGTTGAATCCTCCATATATGAAAAAACTTATGCATACCTAAAAGAAAACATCCTCCCCCCTGATCTTTCCACAAACCAAAAATGCAACTTCATCCGCCAATCCGCCCGACATACTTTAATCGCCAGCATACTTTATCATTGAGGTCTAGATGGTACTCTTCTCCGATGTTTAAAACATAAGGAATCTGAGTCAGCCTTACGTGAGGTTCATGAAGGTATTTGTGGAACTCATTCAAGTGGTATAACTCCAGCAAAGAAACTCCTCCATTTAGGATATTACTGGCCAAGTATGGAGAAGGATTCTTATCAGTTTGTCAAGAAGTGCCAAAAGTGTCAGATTCATAGTAATCTGATCCACACACCAGCTCAAGAATTACATCCATTCACATCAACATGGCTCTTTTTTCAATGGGGACTGGACTTGGTAGGAAAGATAAATCCATCTTCATCCAATGGACACATGTTCATAATCACAATGACAGAATACTTTTAAAAATGGATAGAGGAAGTTCCTCTCACAACTATCACTGGAAAATAGATCTCATCATTCATATTCAACTACATAATCTATCGCTACGGCATACCTCAGTCCATTATCACTGATAATGGATGAAAATTTAAAAATCAAGATGTCTAGGAATTGTGTGAAAATTTTCATATCCAACATCATTTCTCAACACCATATTATCCTCAGGGAAATGGCCAAGCAGAGGCCTCTAACAGGATAATTCTGAAAATACTCAAGAAAATAGTTAACAATGTTGGACGTGATTGGCATGTTCAGCTTAATCCTACACTATGGGCTTACATAACCAACATCAGAACACCAACGGGAGCTACACCATATGCCTTGGTATATGGATCAGATGCCATACTACCCAATGAGGTAGAGATTCCATCACTCCCTATGTCACTAAAAGGAATCATTTTAGATGAGGACTATAGAGTATCTAGGATTCAAGAACTAGAACTATTGGATGAGCATCCTCAACAAGTTTTCAATCATCTAATGACATACCAACAAATAATGTCAAGGAGCTACAATCATAGGGTAAAACCTAGAGTCTTTCAGGTTGGCGATTTGGTCCTAAAAGAGAACCCTAGAAATCAGCAGGACAGAGAAAAGAAAGGGAAGTTTGAACCTAACTGGCAAGGTCCCTTTGTCATCATATCAGTGTATGGATCAGGTGCTTATCAACTATCAACAACAAAAGGAGATTTGTTTGATGAACCTCTCAACAATATCCATCTCAAAAGATACTATACCTGAATCACCTAGTGCACGTTTCAAACTTCTGAAAAATGGTTTCCTTGATGAAAACCTTGCAAACAGGCATCTTGGTAACAGAAAAGTAAAAAAACAAAAAAATAAAAAAATAAAAATAAAAAAGAGATCATAAAAATATGAAAAAGTGCAATAAAAAAATATAGTGAAAACCTGGAAACAAGCACTACTTGTGATTTAACCAACTTTTTCCATCTATTGGGGTACATATCATGGTCGTTACTTCTGCCATCACTTTGCATCCATTATCATATCAATGCAAATAGTCATGTCTCACCCTAGCTTGGGGACAACATCTACACATCACTGGGGGCAATAATGAAAAATGAGCTTAGAAACATGCAACAAAAACAATGATCTAAATGCAACCCAACATAGAACATCAATCACCATCATAAACACTTTGAACATCCATATCACATTAGAAAATCCAAAAACAAGTCAAAAGGCTAGTCTCAAAAAGTCAAGGCAAAAACATGAGTCTATGTTAGTTGAACTACGTGGTCTCTGCATGTATAACGTAGGCAAGGATAATCTTTGATCGGCCCCTGAGGCCCCTAGGATAGGTCAGTAGGTTAGGTTTGTTTCAAAATCTCAGAAAATCAAATAAACATCACAAAATAAGGATGGATGATCTAATCTGAATAATGATTTAAACACTTTAAGTAAAGGTTGGATATGTTGTATTTTTAATTATTTATCATTTCTTTGGAGCAACTCGATGATGAATTGAACTAGAGAAGCTAGGAAGAAGAATGGTATTTTCATTTGTCTGCTGTTTGGGAATTAATTATTTAATGTGTGAATTGTCATGGGATGTCCTCTACAAATGTATCACTGATGACATTTAGAATACACACACTAAAATGATTGATTTTTGTATGTTTATACAAGAAATGCTCAGTTCATCTCGTTTTAATTATACCTCGATGATTGTGTTCATTTACAATATCAAAAATCATGGAAGTCGTACTCAAGTCATCATGGTCTAAATTAAACCATTGATGCTTGTACTCACTTTCAACATTTTTAAAGCTCTATGATGATACAAAGCACAAAAGTACTATTAAAATGTCAATAGTTTGCATATATTTTTTACATGATAAAATTATATTGCATTCATAAATGATTTCTACATTTGCAGAGTGTTTGTTAGAAAAAGGATTCAAATCGATTATTATATTTTTTATTAATAAGATTGAGTATACTTGACATAAAACAAAAACATCATCATAACCATGTAGTTGCATCAAAAAATTTCACATTAGAAGGCATTCTCTATTCATCATTCATACATTTTAAATCAAATCATGTTGCATTCATATCATATAAAAGTTCTAAGAAAAAAATTCAAAACTAAATCATATCATTGCATTTTTCATCCATCCACCAATTATTTCTCCCATATCAAGTCATCACATTATCCATTCACATTTTATTATCAATACATTACTACCATACATTAAAATACATCACTGCCATACATTAAAATACATCATACATCCATTCATCATTTTATTATTACATCATATATTGCATTTCCATCAATTCATAATTTATATCATACATCATCTATTTTCACATTCATATCAATATAGGAACATAAATCCCATTAGCATCACATTATTACATCCACATTCATGTATAAAGATGATCATCATATAGAAAGAAAATAATCATGCATCCATCCATCATTCATTAATTAGAACATCATACATCATAAGCATATCACCATCATATAAACTGCATTTTATAATATCATAATTAGAATCATCACATGGCATATAGAACATTGAAAGTAAATGCATCCATCATAGAATCACAATAGAACCATCATAGATCGATAAAAATCGATTGCATATCATAAAAATCATATAAATCATCAATGTCAAGTATACAATGAAGTCTGAAATAAAAGAAATACATCATCAAAACTGGTTGAATCGAAGTATACATCATGTCTGAAAAGTATATCAAAGAATCATATAGGGGCAGCTAGGATCTGCTACTGCCAGATGGTGTAGGAATCTCAGGACCAGTACCTCCCCCACCAGAAGCACCTGGTTCTCTTAGATCTGTCCATGGAGGCTGCATCACACTCTCGCTAACCGTCATGGTATGTGCCCTGCCAGATCTGGAGGGCGTATAACTAACTCTCCGCTCAGAAGGAGCGACATCATGGTAATGACCTCTATAAAAATATGCCTCTCAGCAAACACAGAGAACCTCCCTCATATAATCACCAACGGTAGTACCATCAGCTATCCGCTATAAGGTCTCAACAGTCCCTTATGCCCACTCCGCGATCTGCCTAGCACTGTCTCTCTCCACTTTCAGTGTGGCACTCTATGACTCACAACTACTAATTATCCTTGTACCTATGCATGAGTCTATGTCTGGGTATGTAACTACATTTGTGTCTGCACAAGTAAACCCTGTTCCTAAACAAGCTGAACCTGCAGAGTCTTTATCTGCACCTGTAAGCTGACAATCTATGACTGATGATCTGTCGAAGAAATCTCCACTGCTTGCCTCTTATGAGGCCTACTAGTGGATGGACCTGTGCTGCCTGCCACAATCCCTCTGCCACTATCATCTCCAGCATCACTGTTGCTCTCATCACTTCTACTCACCTCACTATCATCCTCACTATCCTCATTTGCACCGATATCCTCCTCTGCCTCAACAGCTATGACCGGATCCTCTGCAATATCCTCCTCTATGGATAGGGGCGCTGGCTCATCAGGAATAGTAATTTGAAGGCATGGATGTAATGATAGATATTGTGCATACTCTGTAGTCACTGGTGCCTCTACAATATCATGATGCATTTCCCAAGCGAAAGGCTATAGAGCACGGTATCCCTCTAATATGGTATCATAAGATAGAGATGGCCCCCAATCTGTTGTATCACTCCGATGTCGGGCATAATGTGCAACGCCCTAGGGCATGCACTAAAAAATCCCATACTGTCTATAGACCCTCCATAGTAAGAATCTCTCCAATACAAAGCGGGTCCTGCAAATCAAGTACATGGAATCACACAAATAACCATGAACTGCACCATCATCCTCCCAATGCTCACAATCCAGATATGGGTGCCATGTGATAGCCTCTAAAACATCCAGTACATGCCTCTAGTGCTCCAGCTTACCCATCCTAGACTGGGTAAGTTGACCTCTATATCTTAAAACATAATTCCCGGTAGCAAGTCTATCTCGTACTGGCAGCGGTCGTGTGATAGCAATATACTCCCATGCCCAAACTAGAAGCAAAGTAACTCCCGCTAATAGGCTACACCCTCTCAAATATACCACTAAATGTAAATCATGATATAGATGTGCCAGCATGCACATCCCCCAAGAATATCTGGTCCCATGCACAACCATGCTCTGAAGTACATGGCCCCAACCAACAAAGAATCCCTTTGACCTGTGATTAGGACAAAGGAAACCTCCAATGAATCTAGCAAGCACTGTCGGTAAAGTAGCATAAGCATCAAACATCGTACGCCACCGAATCCACAATCCTGCAATGTGATCATCTTGAAAAATTGTACAAAGAGCATTTATCCCACCAACCTCCTGTGAATCATATGCTACAATCTCCCCAACAAACGGTATCCGTAATATCTGCCATATGTCCTCTGGAGTAACTGTCATCTCGCCAGTAGGTAGGTGGAAGGTATTGTGGTCACTGTGCCACTGCTCGACTAATGCTGTGAGGAGACCCTAATTAATCCTAATCTAGGGCATGTCAAGAAGAGAAGAAATACCACATTGAAGAATAATCTATGTCTCATCTGGTGTCAACTGCGGAATCAAATAAAATATCCATGGGAAACGCTCTCGAATCTAGAGGTTACCCAAACATTCCTGTCATCATGAAATGTTTTAAAATCAGTACACTATGTCAAATATCACATGTCATTATGCTATGAAATCTAACCAAACCTCATTTATCATGAGGTCATCATTATCAATCTAAATTGTACTTCACCTACATGAGGTCAATTTATTTAAAATCAACCTCGCCTATCATGAGGTTCATCAAAATTGATTTTATTCCCCACCTATCATGAGCATAATCAAAGTCTTATCCATCATCAAAATCAATCATCAGGGTTATTTCGATCATCAAATCATATCAAACCAAAGAGTGGCCATGATCAAAATCTACAAAAATCAAGTTTTAAAATTGACAATTTTTTGCAAATCTGACTTGGATGCGCTAGAACAGGCATTCAAAGCACTAAAAATCAGAAGTGCTATTTCATCACTTAGATGCGCTAGAACAGGTATTCAAAGTGCTAAAAAATCAATAGTGTCATTTTTTTGCTCGGAAGTGTTATAACATGATATCAAAGCACCACATCAATCAAAGCACCGAAACAATATCTTGAAGTGCTAAAACCCTCTAAGCACTAATTAAAAATATTGAAGCGCTAATTCATCCTATCAAAGTGCTACTAGTTTCGAAGTGCTAACATATCTAACGAGAGCGCTAATTATCAAAAGCGCTAAAACAGGTCCTAGGAGCGCTACACCGGAGTGCAAAGCGCTAAAGCACGTACTTGAAGCACTAAAACTACAAAAATTTAAAAATATGAGAAAAGGAACGAAAAATGAAATTGCACAAAATACGAGGAGGATTATGGGTATGTACCGGAGGTCCGTAAGTGGTCGGGCGTTGGTGATGTCGCACACGCTCAAACCAGTGGATGTGGTAAGGAATCATCATCCTATTCTAAGTGGCTCAAATATGTCTCTCTCACACAGTTTTCAAAAGTCAAATGCACAAATGAGTATGAAAATGACCTTTTTGACCTTTTATTAATTTCTTAAAGGTGGAATTTTGTGGGGATTTTTAACATTTTAATTAATTTTATTGGGAGCTTAATTGAAATTCATCCAAGGGGAAAATTTTCTTCATCATTATCGGGAGATAAATTATTTTACCACCAAAACTTCATCAAATCATCAAGAATTTTTTTTTTTTGATAAATTTCGAAAAAAAAATAAAAAATCAAAAAATCATGAATTTATCTCCCAAGGGCGCATATTTTCATCAATCACCTGAAAATCAATGTCTAGGGCATGTCTGGGGCATACATAAAATAATTCATCGATACTAGTAGTAGCAGCAAATTTTTCTTTGAAGTAATGCGTAAACACATCACTTCAAAGAGGGGCAAAATGTATACACCTAAAAATAGTCTAGAGAATCTAGTTGATTAAATATGATTTATTTGATTAATTACCCTTAATTCCTCTACTATTAAATAAATGGAAATATTTATTTATATAGTTCATCATAAATTCTTTAATCTCTATTCTATTATTTTCATCTTAATTAAATAAACAAATTTCACTTTGTTTTATTTAATTATCATAGTTTCAATTCATCTACTTAATAAATAAATAGAAATATTTATTTATAATAAGTTCACTATTAATTCTTCTATTTTTATCATATTTCCTCTTAATTAAATAAAGATATCCTAAGGTTTTTTATTTAATTATCATATCCCTTCTTATTAAATAAGAAAATCTCAAATATTTGTTTTATTTAATTAAATATCTTATTTTGCTAAATTTAAATAAATCAAAATATTTAAATAAAGGCATAAAAGCAAATTTCCTCTATTTTACTCACCAATAAAATTAGATATTTTATATCTAATTAATTCAACTGGCATTCACGAGAAGATTTGGAGACAAATTGGAGACAAATTGGAGAAAAATTGGAAATCAATCTCTCAATCCTCTTCCATCAATTCTTCCTATCATCTTGCCTCGTGTTTTCATGGGTGGGAACTAGTCCCAAAATCTTCTCTAGCTTCTTCATCTCTCACCATTCAATCCTCCAGATTGAATCCAGGCCTCTGTTTTCTACCCCTATGCAAATGTGTTGTCGGGAAATCTATAAATACAACCCTATACAACAAAGAATAGATCCCAATTTTATGCAAACTTACTCTCTAGGAAAGCATCAAGCATCAATCAATCAAGCATCAAGCATTAAGCATTAAGCATCTTAGAAATAGCATCATAGCTTTATTTCATAATCATGGCTGCATTTAGTTTGTTGTAGCTTTCATTTATTAGTTTCATGTCAAATTAGTTTAGTAATCATCATATAGGATTAGTTTCCTGCATTTAGCATCATTCTCGTTCTTCAGATTGTCATTTTAAATAGTCATAGTGCTTACATGATTTGAGAGCCACAGTGATTTGATAAATCTTTGGAGATAGAGAGAAATATGACGCTTTCAAGAGTCTTTTTTTGTTTCAATTAGATTAACTTTGATTAATTCTCTGAATATAATGTCGTATTAAGAAGTGTATTAACATTCATACTTATTTCACACTTACACTATCATTTCATCCATTCTTATTATTATTATCATTCACTCATTCTCATTATCATTTCATTCATTATCATTCATTCATTTTCATTATCATTATCATCATTTCATTCATTCATTTTCATTATCATTATCATTATCATGTTCATTTTCATTCACTTTTTAAAATAAAATTCTTTATCATTTTTATCATCTTTATCATTTTCAGAACATTCATTCATTTAAGTTGCTCATTCATTTTCATATCATCCATACATTTAGAAACACAGTCATTTTTCATCACATTATAATTTTTACATCATATCATCATTACATCCATTTACAAATAATTTAGAAATCATTTTCCCATCACATCATCATCATACATCCATGCATTAGATTATATATGTAAGCATCAGAAAAATACAAAAACACACATCGTATTGCATATCATGTGCATCCATCTCATATAGCATTACAACATCATTCACATAATATGAACACATCATAATCATTGCATAACACATCGCAGTAGAAAGTAAATGCATACAATCATAGGTCATCACATCATAATCCTTATGAGTCATAAACATCATCATCACTATCATATCATATGCATAGGAATCATCATAAACATGCATCATCATGGCATAATCCTAGGCAACATAGCATATAGAAAAGGAGATTCATACATCATACATACATCCATCATAAATGCATCCATCATAGAATAAAATAGACACATATACAGATCAACAATATCCACTGCATCTCATAATATCAAAACTCAATGTCAAATGTACAAGGATATCAAAACAAGGAGAGATACAATATCGTAATATGACAAAAATGAATGTGTATACGAGGATCATCAAATATACATCCTCAAAAGGGATCATGAGACTATGAGGTACTCCCCCCAGGACTCGCTAGTCTTGCAAGACCTCCTACACCTGAAGTACTTGTGCCTGCAACACCTATACCTGGATCTGGACCCGGATCTTTGCGAGGTGCCTGTGTCACACCCCTACTGGTAGTACATGAGTGGATTTGACCAGATTGTGATGTTGCATAACTGACCCTCTGTGCTGCCAAAACAACCTCATGGTATCGGCCACAATAGTAATCAGCCTCTCTAGCAACTCATGTAACCTCAGCCATCATCGCCCCCATGGAGGTCCCCTCGGCCACTCTCTATAATCTCTCAGATAGGGACATTTCCTGCTCACTAGCCTATCTCGTAGCATCCCTCTTAGTCGTAAGGGTAGTCACATGTGCCTATAATTATTGTATAGTGGCCTATACCTGTGCCAACTGACCCTGTAGGCTTTATACTATGGACTGAAGGGCGGTTATTTGTCCCTAACCTGATGGACCACCTATATTGGTCCCACTGCTTGCAATCAAAAATATCCTTTGTGTAATTTGTCTCACTACTGGGACACCCCTACCACCACCACCTCCATCATCATCACCATCATCATCGCTCTCCTCATCATCATCCTCACTCCTACTCTCCTGCATATCCTCTCTCCTCTGCCTTTGCCTAGGTCTGTATGCTCTACCCCCATCTAGTGGTACAAAAGGCTCCTCAAGATTGGTAAGCCATGGAAATGGATTTGCTGTAAAATACTGCGCATAATTAGTTGTCATGTCCCCATCCAGAATGTCTTCCTTGTAATCCCACATCTATGCACCCAAGGTAGTAAACTCTACAGTAGCTACATCAAATGAAATTCGAGGTCCCCACACTGAAATCTCTTGTTGACAATGAGCATAAATGGCTAAACCCTCAGGCATCCCATGTATCTGACGATACTGTCTAAGCACCCGACTCAATAGAAATCTCTCAATGATGTATGGGGTACGGCCAATCAAGTATCATGAAATAAACACATATGGCATCTCTCTAGCATCCTTCGGCCATTACTCACAGTCTAAGTACACATTCCATGTCACCATATCCAAATCATCAAGAACTCCCTGCCAATAATCTAATTTTCTTAGCCTATATGGGACAACAACACCTCCATATGAAACAATGTATGGACGCCCAACTAGATACTATCTATCAGTCACAAGATGTGTAACTGCTATATGTTCCCATGCCTAGACCTAAAGTAGAGAACATCCAACACCCATGCTCCTCCCTCTATAGTAAACTATCTGATGAAGCTCATGGTATAAATGAATGAGAATGCATGATCCCTAGGCATAGCGAGTATCCTGCATAACCATGCTCCTCAGTACTCGACCCCATCCAACAACTAGTCCCTTCGACCTATGGTTGGGACATAAGAATCCACCAATAAATCCTGCTAGTACACAAGGTAATGGCATGCACGTATCAGCCATCTCGGCCCATGGAATCTCATATCCGATGATATGATCATCTGCAAACACTCTCCTTAAGGCATCATTGCCCTCCTACTCTCTGGTATTATAAGTCATGATCCCACCCATCACTAGAATCCGCGAAATCCTATAAACTTCCTCAGGAGTGATTATCTCTCATGTCGCATGGTGAAAGGTGTTTGTCTCACTGTGCCACCTCTCAGCGAGTGCAGTCAAAAAACCCATGTTGAGATGCATATCTCACATCTCAAACAATGAAGTCAACCCACAAGCATCAATGCAATCTCGGTCTGCTTGAACAAGTAGTGGAATCAAACTCCAGGTCTTTAGGCATTTCTCCCAAAACTGAAGAATCACTAATCTCTCCTATCCATTCGAAACATATAAAATTAGTGTTTGGGCTCAAAGCAATCAAATCACTCGAGACAATCAATCAAATCAATCAATCTACTATTTGTTTCTCATCAATCATGAGGGAAAATTTATTTATATTACTATTTTTTTCGTCAATCAAGAAAGAAAATTTATCAATCCTACTATTTGTTTTTTCGTTGATTAGGAAAGAAAATTTATCAATCCTACTATTTTTTTTCATTAATCATGAGGGAAAATTTATCTATCTTACTATTTGTTTTTTGACAATCAAGAAAGAAAATTTATCAAATCATACTATTTTTTTCTCATACATCATGAGGACAAATTATCAGTTATCCTATCAGTCCTATCAGTTATCATCATTTGAACATCCAAATTTCATCATCACATGCTAAAGCAATCGACAAATCATCAGTCAGGGAGAAAAATCATGTAAACTAGCATAGCTTCAATTAAATGCACTACAAGAATTATCAAATGTGCTATAGAATTTATTGTATGCGCTAGCAAGTCATATGTGCTATTCTTTTTATCAAATACGCTATGAAAAACATCATATGTTATATTATTTTTATCAAATGCGCTATGAAAAACTATGTGCTATAGTGTTAGATGCGCTATGCAAAATATCAAATGTGCTATGGCTTTCATCATATGCACTATGGAATCTATCATATGTGCTATGAAAACTATCATATGTGCTATTCTGGTGAAAACGTGTAGAAAACAAGAAAAACATGTCAAAAACGTTGAAATTTTTGATGATTCCAATCACAAGGAGGTTTATGCAATACGTATCAGGGATTCATATTGTTTTGGTCATTGATGTCATTGAATCCATTCAAATCTATGCTCGTGGATGGGAAGTGCCATTTTTCTCACTCTAGAGTTCAGATTCTCCAAATTTACAAAGGTAAAAAAATATTTCTTAAAATCATCAATCATGCTCTTATAAGGCATCAACTTGTCATCCTTGGTCTAATAATCATCATTGATTTGGTTAATGACAAGTTGTGAATCGCCAGAGACTTGCAACTTTGTGATCCTCCATTCCAATGCTACTCTCATTCCAGTAAACAGTGAATCATATTCGGCTATGTTATTGGTGCAAGGAAACATTAATTGATAGGGTTTTAGGATAGTATTTCCCTAAGGTGTGACAAATAAAATTCTTGCCCCTAAGCCATGTTTTGTATAGGATCCATCAAAATATAGTGTCCATGTATGCTTTGTTGTTGCTATGAAAACATCCGCATCAGGAAGTTCAATGTCCATCGAATGATCTGTTTGTAAGGGTGCTTCAACCAATTGATCTTCTATGACTTGTCCTTTGATGGATTTTCAATCTACATAGTGGATACCAAATTCACTTAAGATCATTACCCATTCGGCTAGCCTTCCTGTTAAGGTAGCTTTGCTCAAGAGGTACTTTAATGGATCAATTTTTTCCACAATTTTAACTGTGTGGGCTAACATATAGTGCCAAAAAAATTTCAGAAGAAAACACTACTACTAAACAAGTCTTTTCAATAAAAGTGTAATTAAGCTCATGACTTGTCAAGGTCCTGCTAATGTAGTATACAACTCGCTCTTTTCTTGTTCTATCCTCTTGTGCCAATAATACCCCCAAGGATACCTCTATGGCTGAAATGTAAAGTATAAGTGGTTCTCCTGGTATTGGTGGACTCATCAGTTATAGCTTGATTTGTTTAAATATCGCTTTACACTTTTCTTCCCATTTGAAAGGAACAAGTTGTAGGATCTTAGGTTGTTTTGCAGTGTCTATGTTGATTGCTTCTGTTGGCTCGATCAAAATGGAAGATATCTCTTGGTAGTGTTCTAGGAGAGTGTCAAGTTTCTCATCCTTCAGTGCCTTTGAAAGGTTTTCACTGTCTCTTTATTTTTCCTTTTTCATTATCTAACACTGTCATTTTTTAGATTTCACCATTACATCGATCTTTTATATTATTAATTTTACAGCTAATAAACTTGGAACCCTCCTGATCAAAATCTTGATTATGAGATTCATTGGTCGAACTTGTTGCAGGATTAGAAGAGAAAAGGAAATTTACCATGACTTCATCATCTTGGAAAGTAGGGATATCAATATGTCCAGTTTGATCCCAATCAATAAGCTCAAGATGGACTAAAGGCAAAAGATCATCCGGGTGAGTGAGGTCAAGGGTTGTTAAGGTCATGACATGGTTAACATTTTGACTAAAGGGAAGGTCTATGATGGTATCCTCCTGTGATTATCAATCTCATTTTGAACTAACTCGTCCTCACTCAATTCATGGTCATCTTGAAGTACATAGTCAAGTGGTTGAGTCCTTGAACTTTCTCCTTGTGTAAGTATGGGTGTATATTTTTGTATGACATTAACCTTTTTATCTCTCCAAAATTCATCATAAATTATATCCCATTCATATTCATTTGAATCAGTGTCAGAGTTATCTTGTAATCTGAGAACCATTAAGGCTATTTCTTCCTGGGATTTCTTTAAAGTTGCTTCTTCTTGGGTTTTCTTTAAAGATTCTTCTTTTGTATCTTCACCATACCCAAGTCCTTTTTTATCCTTTGTATGTGTTACTATAGGCTATATGGTTTCTATAGTTCCTTCCTTTCTTTTACCTATGGGACCAGTTCGTTCATAGCCCATCCTTTGCATTATAGTATAGCCTTTACCATATTGTTTTGTAGGAAATTTGATATGTTGAAAAAATTCATCTTCATCCTTATATAGCCACTTGATAATGTCTCTATCTTCGGCCTCATCTTCTTGAGTATTAGATTTGATAAATTTTATGTCAAATATTGTGATGGGTACTAAAGATTGTGCTCCTGATGTGGAGGCTACTACAACTTGTTTTTTTGTTATTGTGGTCTGACCATATGATCTTGGAGAGATAGGTAAGTTAGAGAGACATAATGAATATTATCCCACCCCTTTGTCTTTCAATTGCAATTTTGTGCCACAGTTCTTTATTGATTCTTTTGATTGGTCATTCTGATTTGAAGGGGAAACAACAAGAGCTTCTCTATTATGTGGTACAGAAGTGTCCTAAGTTGCTCTGAGATTAGAAAAAAATTGACTATCTACTGGTATAGTTATCTCATGTATGTTGTAAGAAAGGTATCGATCCAAGACTTGATAGACAATATTCTTTATAACAGGTCCCACTTTGATAGGCAACATGATAAGGCCCTTGGAAGCTCGCTCTTCATCATCATATGCTTTAATTGTAATCTTTCTTCTTGGATCAATAGAATCTTCAGAAAATCCTAAGGCAAGGACCAACTTTAAAATACAAATATTCAAGTCGGATCCTCCATCTATTAATACATCCCTAATTCGGGTTTTATAGACCATGAATTCTAGATAAAGAGAGGAGTTGTGCGGATGAGTCATGGAGGCATTGTCTTTTTCAGAAAATGATAGGAAAGTGGGTGAAGACAAGTGTCCCACCATGGCTTGAAACTTGTTAATATCCAAATTGGTAGATACAGTTGTATTGATGAGATCCTTCTCTAAAATGTTCTTATGTGTTGGGGATATCTTGAGAAGCTCTAAGATAGAAATTTGAGCCGATGTTTTCTTCAATTGATCAACTAAATTATACTGACTTGGAGGAGGGATAGTTGTTTTGGATGAACTCCCTTTTAAAACAACTTTAGCCTGTCCCCTTGATGTCACATTGACCTATTGATATTCTTGCTTTTCTTTGACCTTGATAACATTAACCTGTTGGTCATCCATGTAAATGTGGTTGATTGTGGTATCATATACATGGTTTACATTTTTTCCATTTGAAGATTCTCCTTGTTGATAATTTGGGAGAGGGTCCTTAAATGCTTGATGATATTCATTGGCATGATGTCCCTCGACTTTTATTGTGCGATTTTCTATCAAATCTTGGACCAAGTTTTTCAATCCTTGACAATTATTTGTCCTATGTCCTTTGCATTTATGGTAGTCATAATAATATGACTCATTCCATGATGGTGGTTTGACTCGCGGCTCATAATCTCTTTGAGGTGGTAAAGTGATGGCATTTTTATCTAGAAGCTCTTTGAGAGCTGACTCAAGAGATTGGCCCAAAGGAGTAAAACTCCGTCGATTTGAAAAGAATTGTGACTTGGGCAGATTTGTATTTTAATTGTTGTTGAGATTATTGTTGAAGTTACCACGATTATTGTTATTGTTCTGATTGGTCAAATTCCCTTGATTGGTGTTATTTCCTTGATTGCTGTTGCTATTACCTTGATTGGTGTTATTGTGTGGGATAACTGATAGATTGAGGATGGATGGTTTCTCTTTCACATTGTTTGCATCTATCGTACCATCATTGACAACATTCTTGTTTCTATTTCAAAATCTTGATTTTTTAATTTTTGTTGTTATGATTGGATGAATTTGGACTATCTTTGTCAAGTTTTATCACTCCTCTCTTGACTAAGTCTCCTTCAATAGTGATTGCATTCTCAATCAACTTCTCAAAATGTGGAGGACAATGAAGGTTGATCCTATAACTCATTTCTTGATTAAGACTATCAATAAAGATATCCATATTTTCCTTTTCAGGAACTGGATGAGAATATCGTGTGAATAATCTTCTCCATCTTTGTAGGAATGTGATGAAGGGTTCTCTAGTATTTTTCTTTTCTTTGCATAAATCAAGCATGGTTATTTGATGTTGAATGTTGTAGGAGTATTGGGATATAAATTTGTTGATCAGATCCTTAAATGTCTTGATAGGTGGAGTGATTTTAGAAAGCCATTCCATGGATTTCCCACCTAAGCTTCATGGGAATAATCTCATCAAGTATGTGTCTTCATGTGAAAATTCAAGGATCATATTTCTAAATTATCTCATGTGGTCAATAGGATTTGTTTTCCCATTGTATCTATCAAATTTTAGAATTTCACAATGCTTGGGAAATGGGATCATGTTGAGATTTCTATCAAAAGGATATGGACAAATATCCTCCAAAGCATACTTCTTTGTTGTGCCCCCTTGAATTTCCTTTATTTTCCCTTGTAGTGCTTTTATTTGCTGGGTAAGACCACTAAGATCATTTAAGGAAGTTTTCATCTTTTCAGAATCTCCTTTAATTTTCTTCGTATCATAGTCAGAGGGAAATTTAGCACCTTGATTTTCCAATAAAAGGAAGTATCTTTCCTTATTTCACTCTAAGATCCTTTCCATAGCTAATTGAAACTATGGATCGTGTTCAACCTCTTGAATCATTTCATCAATTAATTCCTCATTTGAACTATTTCCATGAAACCTATGAAAAGGATTTTCTTCCCTATCACCCATGTTGCAAAGTGGGTTCTCTCTTTCTTCTTCTTCTCTTTGTTTTCACGATCTTGTGACAACATGTATCAATTTTTTACTAAACTTAGATCGCAAATGGGAGTGCAATTTTTTGGATATTTGATGCCTTAGCAAAATAGGATGATGGATCCTATTGATATGACTAAGGATTTTTTAATTTTCAGATTTGTTTCTATGGATGAAGGATGATAGATACTATTATGGAAGTTAAACAAAAAATCATACATTGATGCACTTTAAGATGTTTTGATCGTAGTTTGAAAAAAATGATGATTTTTGCAAAAAGCCTAATGTTTCCAAGTTTTTCTCTATTGTAGCAACTAATTTGGATGGTTGGAATATTTTATGGCTGGTTGTGGAAAGTAAGAATGACGAATGGGTTGACTATGATTATGCCTTTGTGAAAGATCTCTTCGTTGATAATAAGCTTGTAAAAATAAAGGCTCTAAAGCAAAATCATCAGTAAATCCTCTATCAAAGTCATGATATCTATAGATAAAAGCTTTATAGTCAAGAAAGACCTTGCTATTTTGTTACAAAAAGCGTCTCCTTTCCAAAATATTCTTGTAACTAAGTTGCTTCTTTGGTTTCTTGATTCTTTTATCAAGGGATGTCTTGACAAATGTTGTTGATTTCCAATCCCTTAACATAAATGTCACAGTTTGATTTGTCAAATTCTTCTGTTTTTTGGATGATCTTATCTGAATTAATGTTTTGAAAACACAACATACAGTAGGAAAACAATTGTTTTTAAGTCCTAGAATCTAAATAATAAGTGTATGTTCTCTGGAATTTCCATGGGTATTTGAAAATAACAAAAACTTCAAGTAGACTCACTCTTAATGGTCAAAAATGTCATTATAATCATCACAACCCACATCTTAAAATTGCATCGACTCACACAGCCGTGTCACCCCCTAAAGGGCGCTTGTGGTTTTGTCTTTTCCAGGTGTGTACTCAAAGTTAGATTTTTTGATCCCTTGAGCAAATGATCCTTGGAAATTATATGGTGAGTATCTTGGGGGCAGATTCTTCCCTCCCCTTGCACTATGAGTATTATAATATTTGGCTACTGACTTGGTTAGCTTCTACACTAAGGTTTTTAATAAGGGTTTTTGTTCGGTGCAACAAATGACAAACTCCCTCAGGAGACCTCCCAACCTTTAGAATAACGGCTTTTGGGATGGCTATCTTGCACACTATCGATGAGTGGATTTTCATCAACAACTCACTTTTGATTATAGTGGGTTGGAATCCTTGGCTTTAGGCATTCCCACTTAGGTCGTTCCTCTTGGGTGAGTATTTTCTCCCACAAGAGCAGGCCTGCTCAAGGTTTTAACAAAGCATAAAGTGCATGAAATTAAAAGATGAGTTTGGCATTTTGATCACCCAGTTAAGGGGAGAGCATAGGCCTATCATTGTCCAATCACAACAAATAATATTAGTCAATTTTTTAATCCCAAATGAAAATTTACTAAGCTAGAAGAAGATACTGCTTCACAAAAGACATGATGTTCATTTTAACCAAGATAGAAATGTGTGATGACTACCCTAGGATTGGTTTAGTTTAATCCAAAAACAACAATAAAACAACTAGTTGCGGTTGCGTTGGATCCAGACAGAAAATTCTACAAATTACAAATGCGCTAGAACATGTCATATGCACTATAGCAGCAGTCATATGTGCTAGAACAGAGGTCATATGCGCTACAAAAACAATCATATGCACTATAAAAAATATCATATGCGCTAGCGAATCAGTTAGATATGTTGGGAAATCAGTCAGATGTGTTGGGGAATTAGTCAGATGCTAGGGAATCTATCAAATGTGTTGGGGAATCTATCAAATGCATTGGGGAATATGTCAAATGCATTGGGGAATCTATCAAATGCACTGGAACAGTCTTCAAATGCACTGGAGAATCAATCATATGTGCTGGAATAGTCTTCAAATGTGCTAGAATGGGTGTTGTATGTGCTAATCCGCATCTCCAGTCATGACCTGCCAGAAAATCTACAATAAAATATTAAAAATGGGGAAGAGCCCCACAGTGGGTGCCAAAAATGTGTGTAAATATGTGGAATCAACAAAAGAGTTAAACAACACAACAATGAAACCTTATATCAAAGAATCTAATTTAAAACTTAAACAAGCTTCGAACCCAGCTAGTTCTTTGAAATTGTCCCATTTTCCTCTATCTCCAAGAATTTGTTTCAAGCTACTTGCTCTCAGATTGTGTAAGCAGAAGCTCAACAAAATGAGATGATATGCAAAATGCATTCTTATGCTAAATGATATGAGATAATGTTATGCTAAGATATGCTGCTAAGATAATGAGACTATGATAATGAAACAAAGAACATATTATGCAAGTTATTCTACAATGATTATTTATGCTAAGATGATAAAAAGATAAGATGTTGTGCTATGATTATGAAACTAAGATATCAAAATGCTAAATTCTTGATTATTCAACTATAATGTTCACACTATGCAAAATAGTTCTAGGATTTTCAAAGAGCCAAAAGGTCTTATTTATAGATTTTTGGAGGCAAAAGCTTGGTTGGAAAAGATCAACAATTGAGGTTCAGTTTGGTAATATGAACGGTGAGAGATGGAGAAGTTGGAGAGAAAGATGGAAGCTAGAGAAAAAGAAGGAAGATGTTTCCTTCCCACAAAACCTTTCACTAAAAAATAGACAAAACTTTCCATTTATCAAGTTTAGTTATTGAGTTAGTTTTGTTGGTTGAAGATAATTCAATAATTAAATAAGAAAATTATTCAATTTCATGTGACATGTGGATTTGGAAGCTTCTAATTAAATATTGAAAAATATTTCATTAAGTGTGGAATATGGATAAGAAGTTTCTAATTAAATATTAAAATATTTAATTATGTGTGGAATACAGATAAGAAGTTTCTAATTAAATATTAAAATATTTAATTAAATGTGAGATGGATTTTTAGAAGATTTAAAGATGATTTATGATTTCGAAAAAGAAGAATATTTAGAATGATTTAAGAATAATTTTATCATTTGGAAAAAAAGAAGAATATCTACTTTATTCAAAATAAAGCAATGTGATAATTAAATTAAATAAACTTATTTATTTAATTAAAACAGAAGAATTAGAAAATGAACAATATAAATAAATAATTAAATTCATTTATATGTAGATTGAATTAGAATATTAATTAAATAACTTGTATTTAATTAATTACCATACTTATTATAATGTGACCATTTTTAGGTGTATACAATGATGAGGATGACCAAGGAGATTGAAGACATAAATAAGAATGAAGAAAAGCTTGCACAATCTCTGAAAGAAAATTCTGAATTATGTAGCCATTTGGACAATGAATTGGAACAATCTAAAAACAATTAGGAAGTACTTGAAAAAAAGATTGATGATGTCGGAGATGAACTTACTACAAACGAGTACAAAGAAAATTTCAAAGTTAGGTTAGCCAAGCTTGATGACTGATTAATAGTCAGAGGACAAATGGTGATAAGTGAGGTCTTGGTTATGAAGAAGGAGAAAGTTCCAGATCCAGACAAAGAAGACCTAGGCAAGAAAATAAGATAAATAGAACTGGAAGAAATCTGGTAAGACAACCTAATGCTCAAAGATTCAATGGTTAATATTTTACCTACAAAAATTTGGTCATATGGCTTCTCAGTGTAGAAACATGATGAATCCAAGTGGTCCATCATTCTCAGGTCAGTGCTTTAATTGCAATAAGTTTGGTCACAAGTCAAATGAATGCAAAAATGTGATGAAAAACTTTCATAGAAATGTCAGATGTTATACATGCAATAGATTTGGCCATACTGCTAAATAGTGCAGACCAAAAGAAAATCAGTGGAACAATTGGTCTGGATAGAAAAATATTGTTTTATAATTGCAACAAATTTGGTCACATTGTTAGATTTTGTTGGAATAGAAAAGGTCTGGTAAATCAAAGGAGAAACATGCAGAAGAATGTAAAGGGAAAAGACAAAGTCACTACACATGTGATCAGGAAGCAAATGCAGAAGAAATGGGTGAAGAAGAGTCCCTCTAAGGAAGAAAATGCACTAGCACCAGAATATTCTTCTGGTAATTCCTTCAAGAATTAGTTCAATCCTTTGGCCTAGAGGGAGTTATCAAGAAAATGTCTTAACCCCCTATTAGTAACTAGCACTAGGCTATGAATAAGTACAATAAGTGCATAGATTCTCTATAGATATGGTTGAACCTATTAGAGAGAGTATTATGCAGTATTGGAGGTCCACAGGAGAATTATTTGTCACAACGCATGGAAACAAGGTAACCGGATGAGTTAGGGTAAAAGCATTTATTATGACAAAAAGGGTTAAGTGTGCAAGTGATAAAAGGTCATTTTTGTCTTTCATTTGTCACTTTGTATTTTGAAGAAAAGAAGTTTGGAATGCTCTAAGGAAAACCTTGGTGAATTCAGGTGAAATTCAAATGTGAAGAAGCTTTCAAAAATCAAATTGTGATCTGATGTAAAGGTATTTATCAACAAAACCTATAAATTTGTGAATTGGTGAATATGGCTACTCCAACCCATTGGTAGTTGAAGTTAAGGACAAACCCCATCCCAAATTCAAATGGCATCCCTTCAAGTCTGTCGAGACCGACTCATTAGGTACTTTTTCATCTATTTTGTATGGCGTCTTACACACTGAAGATATTAGGGCATATATTCATGCAAACATTAAAGATCTAGGAAGCTCGTAGCTACTGAATTTGTATAACAATAACATTATAGGAGAAGATTTCTATGTCAAGCCAAAATTTAAAACCCTAGAAGAGAAGACATTTACAAAAAAATTTAAATTCCCCATGTTTGAAGAGAGTGAATGGGTTTGTTAGATCTTGAGTCGATTTCATGATGAATTCATGTATTTAAGTATACCCTTCAAGATTACGAAGGAGGCTATAAGTGTCGTTACATGTCTAAATTATTTCGGTGGATTACCACTTTCGAAATTCATAAAGAATCAAATGGTGACTGATGTGATAGGTTCAAAATATGATCGAAGAGCCATGAAAATAAAAGATATCATTGAAATGGATGCGAAATTTGCATCGATGGTCATTAGTTATAGGATATATCACTCAAGTCAGGACAATTCTATGTTCAATACATCCATTTATGTAGCCTATCAAATGGTAAAGGAGAATGCAGACTATGATCTCTGTGAATTTCTCAGGAGACAGTTGATGGAAAATCTTGGCAAGATTAAAAAGGACAAGAAAAATTCCTTTAAGTATGGTAACTTGTTATGTTTATTCTTCTATTTCATGAAAGAAGTTTTGGGTGTTGGAAAAGTAAATTGGCAAGGCGGTTAGCCTATAGTTGTTCAGATTAGAGAGATGTTGTATGGAATTAGAAATACTCAAGCTAGAAGAACTACAATCTAGGGATACTTCAAGAATTGTCAGAATATGATGCATGCCAGAGAAAGAATTCCTATCTCTATTGTAGAGAAATATAAGGATAATATTTGTTTTATGGTAGATATCAATCAATGCATGATGGAAGTCATGATCCCATAACAATCTGGATCATGTCGATGAGCTATGAAGTTGAAGAGAACATTCTAGAAATGCATGCACAAAATTTACTGAACAAGCCTTTGGATCCATCATAAGAGAGATTTGGTACTTATGCAGAAAAGAGTATACAGGTACACAATGAACTCGAAAAACCTTTGATAATCAAAAAAGAAAGAAAAGGGGTGAAAATCTTAGCAGAAAGTATGGGAATATCTACATAAAAATCAAAAGAAGCTAGAAGGAAAAGAGAAGAAGCTGAAGCAGAAAAAGAGCCAACAAAAACTGAATCTGCTAGTCTGGTAGCACCATCTGCCCGAGCTAGGTCAAGAAGGAGCTTTACATCCCTATCCGCCCCTACAAAAAATCCAATTCCTATGCAAACTCAAGTGAAGACATTCGGTAAGGAAGGAAAAATAAAGAAGGATAAAAGAAAAAGAGTCTATGTGGCAGTCTCTGAAGATAAAGAAACCGAGTTAGATGAAGATGTGAGATAGATAAAGCATATGGGCACCCTGGAAACAAATGTTACTAAAAGAAATCCCTATAGTGGAGAGGAAAAAGAAAAGAAAAAGTTAAAAGTTGATAAACTTGGTATGTCAGTAGAAGAAGTTGAGAAAACTTTGGTTAAATATGGAAATATTAAGCCGATTTGTAAATGGTATGAAACTTTTGATAAATCTAGTCAAAGAACTCTTGAAGAGGAAAAAATAAAGCATTTGAATATTTTCAATAAATTTCTTATTGAAATAATGCCTAATTTACCTAAAAGCTTGTATGATATTTTGGAAATGAGAAGAGTAAATGCTAAATCAGAAGAAGAGAAAATGAGAGAAAGAATTCTTGTTGAGTTATGTCTAGTGATATCTATGGAAGAAATGAAGCTAATACTGAATAAAGCTAAAAAGGAATTCAAGAGCAAGACAAGAGTGAATAAGCTCATGATTGGTCAGACTAAAGAAGTTGCAGAAGAAAATGAACAAATTCTAAGAAATTTTTTTTTAAGCAACAAAATTGATGTTGTCTTTGAAGATAAAGATGTCTCATCAAGTCCGATAGAAGGAGAAGAAAAACAAGATACAGTTGAGGATACTCAAATTCCTCCTATTTTGGATAATACAGAAATACCTATGGAGATTGATGCTCCTAAAATTGTATCAGTTGAGAAAGTTGAGATTCCTAAAGATAAGCTAGAACCTACAGCTGAGGAAACAATGGTTGAAGAAAAGAAAGTTCATATGAAGGAAATTCCAGTGGAAGCAAGAGACACTGCAAAGGTAGTGAAGAAATTTATGATAGAAAAAAAGGAAGAATTTGATCTTGAATTGGTTGAAGGTCCTATCGACCTATCCACTTTGTCTCCAATTCAAAAAATGAAGGTAGCATCATTTTCCCAGGAAAAAGCTAGAGAAGAATTGTTGAAGTCTCACATTGAGGACAGTGAACTCTTAAATCTTGCATCTAGAGTTCTAGAGAAGATAATGCCTACTCATGTCAAAGATCTGACTGGTTCCTCCTCTGGTGAACTAAAGAATCTCATCAACTCTGTAAGTAATCATTTCGAGTCACTTGAGAAGTCATCCATGGTTAAAGTTCAGAAGAAATTTTATGCTAAAAGATTAAATGGGTTGAAAGGAATGATAACAAAAGATAAAACTCTATTAGCCACCTATGTGAAGAATATTCAAAATGCTCTATCTAAAGGTGGAAATATTTATAAGTCATGTTTTTCTTTGACAAGATTTACCGAGGACAATGAGAAGAAGGTTAAGGATCTTGAAAAACAGTTAGCTACTATTTTTGAAGCTTTTGATCCTTTAACTGATGGTGTTGGAAAGAAAGGAGAGGTGATATCTTTTCTTGAAAAGATAAGGAGCTCGAAGTATGACAATGATAGAATTGTGGAAAGAGCATGTGAACTTAGAGGGCTAATTGGTCTAAAGATAGAAATAATGTCAAGTGCATTAAAGGAAGATGAAGATGCTAGGGTAGTTGGTGTTCCAGTGAACCTTGAGTCTATAGAGACACAATCCTACTTGGTTTGTGGTCACATAACAATTTTGGAGAGTCTCCAAAGGGTTTGGGACAGAAATTTGACTATGTTGAAGAAATATTTTGCAGATATTTTCAAGTTTATGTAAGTTGAAGAAGCCTTTTTGTACATAAGCAATTTGTTCATAACAGTTTTGTCAGATTTTTGATATTTGAATTCCTACCTTTTCCATTGATGTTAAAGGGGGAGAGTAGTAGAGTGAAAAATGTATAATCATCTCAAGGGGAGAGTTTTATTTTTGAAATTTTGAAGAATGGCAGTGTAATTGATATTGGTATTGATCCGACACTTAGTCATTTTTCACTAAGTGTTGTCATCAATGCCAAAGGGGGAGATTGTTGGAAAGAGACACTATGAATATCATTTGGTGTTATCATTGATCGCAAACTTAGTCGGTGATTGGATTCATGCATCATCATTTGATCATACCGACAGTCAGATTACAAACAATTAAGGAAGAACAGAGCATCTGACAGTTTTGTGTTCATCGATTCACATGAATATTTTCTATTAATATTTTGTGTTGCATATCTCAAGGAAGGTTGATTGATGTATGATTTGTGTTATCCATGAATCTCAATGCCTCATATTGATCCATGTGTGAATTAGAAGATCCGGTTTGCCAATTCTCTGCTATATCAATACAAAAGCTGACTTCTTGAATGTAACATGTCGCGGATGTTTGGGAAATAATTTTTAAAGTATTTTTGTGTTCGTACATGTTGATGTTAATCATTTTTATGCTATAGCCAACTTTGGTTGGTGCACATTAAGGATTACTCATGATTTGAGTCGATAGTTTGTATGTGTTTTTATATATTGTTGAAGCTGACATATGGGCAATTAATTCTTAGTTACGGATATATATAAGAGATCATTCATATCATTTTGAGGTTTGTTGATGTGAATTGCAAATTAGAGCAGAGCAGAAGAGCAATAATGAATAGTTTCACTTGTGCATAAAGGACTTTTGTTGCGAGTCTGAGTAGAACAGAGAAGAAGTGCAGAATCAGTCTGAAGGATAGAAGATCAATTGTTGAGCCTAATCGGAACTGTAATCAAGCATATGTAGATGCTATTTTCTCAGTTCAAATTATCAAATGGTTTTAATTTTATTTTCTTTATAAGATAGTGAGTCTTCTTTGAGTAGTGAGCTCTAGGCAGTGCACTTGAATGCAAGTGCATTCCCCATATTGTAAACTTCATTTGAGTATATTCATATCATATTGTGGATTGGCCATCCACCGTGGTTTTCCCCTAATAGGGTTTCCACGTAAAAATTCATGTGTTATGGTGTCGTGGTTGTTTGTTTTATGTTCATGCATATTTATTTTGAATGAATGTTTTAAATTCCTGAAGGATCAAATCAATAAAGTTCAAAAATTTCAGAACATTGATTCACCCCCCCTCTCACTGTTGCTTGATTCCAACAAATTGGTCATTAGGTGTTTGGTCTAGGTTTTTTGTGGTTGGTGGCCATGATAAACTCTATCCTGGCTTAGACATCTTATGTAAATTTTTGCAAGATCAATATAATCTGCTCACTTACCTATCAAAAAAAATTGTAATATAATAGATAATGCAATGTATTACAATGAATTTAATACAATATTTGATGTAAAAGATGAAGAAATATAAAAAATTAATACAATATTTAAGCCTAATACAATATAAGCAAATAACTTAGTATAATAAAATAATTAATGTAATATTATATTATAATACTATATTGTTGTACTATAAACCAGATGAATTTTCCATTAGATTTTTTCCTTTTTGGATTCAGTTGCATGCTTTACCTCTTGAATAGGAGCTGAGTCTAATAGAAATAATGGTCAATCACATAGGGATTTTCCTAAAGCATGATTATACTTTCTTTAAAAATCCATCCAGGCCAGTTTGGGTTTGTGTTTTGGTTGATACTACAAAAAATCTTCCAACCTAGTTACATTTAACATCAAAATATGGTAAGTAGTTACAATATATAATAATAGTGGAATCTCCAAGAAATGTATGTTTTAAGTGTCATTTAGTGGGACATCTTAGTTTTGATTGTCATGAATTAGAAAATACCAATGCTCAAGAGACACAGGGTTGGGTACAACAAGATGGTCAAAAAAATAAGGGCATTTTGTTTGAGGGACAATCCATGTTAAGTGATGGCGAGAAAATTACTAAACATGATGTACAAGTTAGGTCGCCTAAAGAAATTCAAAAAAAAAAGAAGAGTAAAGTTAATAATGGCCAACCCATGCTAAGTAAGGGGGGAAATAATCAAAGACATTGGCCCTAGTAGCTGATAAACAACCCAAACAATCTTTGTGTGTGTTGATTGATTTACAAAAAAGGAAACAAATCAACCAACAGAGGTATATGGGGTATTTGATAAATTTGTATACCCCATCTTTTCCACAAATCTTAGTTCCACAATTAGGAGATATTGTTAGAAAGTTTATGTTTAATGGTTCCCCTGATCAGCTCTATCCTAATTTTTTTATTTATGGACCTTTCTAGTGATGGGGAAAATCAGTATGGTTGTTTGCCATAGTAAACTATAAGATTAGTAAATATGTTACCTCCAAGTAATCAGTGTTCATAGCTTTAGGTTTCATCAAGGTATAATCATATAAGAAATACAGATGAGTTGGAAGTACTTGCTAAGAAAATTAGTTTTTCAGTAGGTTCTGAGTTATTTGATGAGATAGAAGATGAAATAGAAAATGAGGTGGATACATTTGATGATTTGAAAGGAGATAATTCTATTGGTGATGAAACATGCAAAAAAAATAAGGTAGAAGATATAATTGAGGATCTAGATTTCTTGGCTGAGAAGTTTGACTATATTCAAACCCTCTCATTTTCAAAAACTTTGGGTACACAAATGCATGTGTACTTAGTGGATTCCACTGCTATGGAAAAGGCTAACAAGGAGAAGGAAACCTCATAGGAGTTTGATTGTATGAAGAATGAGTTTGATTATTCTCAAACTCTTTCCCTATCACAGTTGTCATCTTGTCACTCAATAGTAAAAAAATCCCTTGGTATACGTGGAAGGAAATATAATATGACTAAGTTGAAAGAGTAAATAGAAGCAAGTGTGCAAAAAACATTAGATGGAAGTATTTCAATGTCTTTAAGTAAGTGGTTGAGGAGAGAATGTTGCTCTCCTTGTATGCAATGAAGGTGATCTCTTGGAATGTTAGGGGTATTAATGCTTTTGATAAACGTGCTCAAATCAAGCATTAGATAGATACTTGTGGAGTTGATATAGTTTTTTTGCAAGAAACACAAAGATCATAGACTACATATGAAACATCAATTCAAAAGTGGGTGAAGAGGAGGCCAAACCACTCTCCTTCTCAAGGGGCTTCTAAGAGTTTGTTAGCGCTATGGAACCCTAAATCGGTTAATATAATTTAAAGTAAGAATGAGAGCAATTGGCAATTTTTGGAGGTTGCTAATTTTGACTTGAAGTTCTAGCTATTAAACGTTTATGGCCCAACTTCTATGATTAACAAGAAATGATTATGGGATGCTATCATGCAAGTTTTAAGTGGTCTAAGTGATGAGAAAGCAGTGTTGGCAGGTGATTTCAATGCAATAGTTTCAATGCAAGAAAAGAGTAGTGTTATTTGTATACACTTAAAAATGGTCTAGATAAATCTGATTAATTAAATACAATTATTTGATTAATTAACCTTTAATGCATCTACTTATAAATAAATATAAATATTTATTTATATAGTTCATATTCTAATTCTTCTATCTTAATTAAATAAACAAATTCAATAGTTTGTTTTATTTAATTATCTAATTCTTTTATCTTAATTAAATAAAAAAATTCAATAGTTTGTTTTATTTAATTATCTAACTCTTCTATCTTAATTAAATAAACAAAATCATATAGTTTGTTTAATTATTGTAGACATGGAAAATGTACAATTCAATCTGACGTGCTTGATCCTGATTACTAATGAGATTTCCTCCTAAATCATACTCTCAGCTTATCATCACCTTTTCATCTCTTAATTAGATAAATCATTATTTATTTAATTAAGTCTTTCTCCTATGTTGATTAATTTAATCAATTTAATTTAATTAACCTTATATCTTTGTTTATTCAAATAATTCATTTTATTTAAATCAAGTCCTTAAAGTCTTCTCATTAAATTGAATAAATTAAACCTTATTTAATTTAATCTAACACTATCGTCTTTAGTTAAATAAATCAAATCATTTATTTAATTAATCTCTTTCTCCTCAATTCTTGATTTAAATCAACTCATAAAATTGAGTCAAGATTGTCAAATCACCTAATCTCTCATTAAATTAATCAAATCTTGATTAATTTAATCTCAATCACTAAAATCCTCTAGAGAATGCAACTTGCACAATAAATCAATTACTTTGATTTATTTAATTGTCTATTTTCTCTCAACATGGCATAAAAGGGGAATATTCCCTCAAATTTGAATTCAAAATTCAAGTGGGTTTGGTCCTTCCAACAAGGCATTCAATGCCTCTTACATGTCATTGGCCTTGAGCCAAGTGACATTAATTTCATTTTTCTCTCCCTCCAACTTTCAAATTCAAATTTCAAATCTCCCCCTCTTTGGCACATTGACCAAAATGTGCACAACCCTCATCCATTCACATCTTGACAAGTGACACTTGGCCATTGGATGTTGAATGATCCCACATTGCTCAATTTCACTCATTCTTCTAGTTTGAAATCTATAAATGAGAGACTCTTTCTCTCATTCTATCATCCACAATTTGAGTAAACTTATTATACTCAACTTCATCCTCAATCATAGCCATTTTCATCTCTCTTTATCAAATTCTTAGCTAGGTTATGCAGGAATTCAAACATCAAGTGGATCAATCATCATCAAGCTTACAAAGGAGTTGGGAAAGGGTCAATTTCGACACATCAATTGGCACCAATTCCCCCATGGGATCAAGAGTTTGCATTTGCTTAATTTAGGATTTCATCTATATTTCATGTTTGTTCTTGTTTTTCCTATTTTGAGTATTTGTAAATGGATTTCATGGGGAATCCTTGTTTTATCTTGCATATCAACTAACTAATGTGTTTGTTTGTCATGCCTATGCAAGAATAGGATTGGGGTTCAAATTTTGGCACTAGGAGGGCAAATCTCAAGGATTTCTTCATGTTTTTCATAAATTTCATGTTTTTTTAACATTTTTTTGTGTACACAGGAAACTGCACTGCTGATAGTTTATGCTACGATATATTACACCGCTTTCAGAGGCACGGTACTGTATTGCACCACACTTTTCCTAAACTGCATCGCACTTGCTTTCCTGCTCAAAAAATTTCAAAATCTTAAACTTTGTCACGGATTTTTGAGTTCCAAACTGCGTCGCGTGCCAAACTCGGTCGCAATCGTGCTCTCTGTTTTCTGCAGAGTGTCACTTTAGTCTGGGTGTTGCGCTATATTGTGCCGCTAATTTTCCAAACTACTCCGCGGTATTTCCAAACTACGCTGCATTTGCTAACTACATCGCACCTGCAGATTTTTTATTTTTTTTTAAACATTTTTTGTGATGCAGGAACTTCCCAAAGTCATAGCTTTTCACTCGGATGTGGGTTTTGGCTGAAATTTTACAGGCGATTTCGTTATGAGGTGGCATGTGGTTTGGCAACCATCTTAAATGGGTTGGTGGCCATTTCGGCACATTTCTGGGGCTTGAAACTTTCATCTTGGCCCTCAAAATGAAATTTTAGTGTTTTTTCCTAGTTTTTTAAAAGTTGTTTTTGTTAATAACTCAAAACCCATGTTTCCAATTTCAAATGTCGGTTGGCAATTCATCCTATCTTAGTTTTAGAAAGTTTTTGGAAAAAAATAGGACTCTCAAAGTTATGCATGCAAAATTACTAAAAATGGAAAAATTTAACAATTGTTGAAATTTTCCTAAAAAGGAAATTTTTTGATCAAAAGTGAAGGAAGGAAAAAACGAAGGCCACGGATTCTTTATGACGTTATCATATCATTTTATTAAGTTTTTTTAAACAATTTGGAAGAACTTATAATCCCTTTCTAAGGATTTGTTTACTTTATGCTTTAGGAAACACTAAATTTCATTTGGGCTCTAAAAACAACATTACAAATCTTCAAAAATAAAAATTGCAAACAAAGGGCTTAAAATGAACTTTAGGAAAAACTTACTAGATTTGGTTTAAGGTTAACAATTGAACAAGGAAAATTCACATTTGATTTAGTGCTTAAAAAGAATTCATTTTGCTTTGAGGGTTTAAAATGAACAAATGCTATTTTGTTTTGTAATTATTTATTCAAGTTAATATCATCAAAAGGGCATATGTGCTTCTCTCGTGCCTCACGACGATCTTGAAAATCAAAATTTTTTTTGGTGATCTTAAGTTGAATAAAATAATTGCCACCACATTTCATTTTTTGGAATTAAAATTGAACCAATCTTGCAAGTGTGAGCATGGCATATTGTGAGTGTTCTCCCTTTGTTTTTTAACAAAGGTCGATTGAACTACGAGATATGCTAGCTTGCTTTTTTTATCTTAGCGAGCCTACCTTGCGGGAAAAATTAATCACCCAAGGGAACGACCCAACCGGGAACATGCTAAAGCCAAGCGACTTCCAACCGGTATATAAGTGTGGATTCTCGAGGAAAGTTCGAGAATCACGAAGATTATTTCAAAAAAAATGGAAGCAATGGTCTCTCACTACATGGATGGTCCCCCATGAACGAAACTCCCACATTAAAACCTCTTGTTTAGCAAAGGCCAAAATATTATATATTTGTTGATGCAAAAGGTCATGTCCTTTGAAGCCGCCCCACGTTATACATGCGGTTCTGTTGTAGATATGAAAAGTATGCCATGGGAGATTCATGGGTATTGATGCTTGGCTGACTTGAGAAGCAAGTGCACTGTAAGGGGGAGCATGTGTGGTCAAGCATCTAATCATCCACACTGAATATGTGTAGCTGGATTCGTCTAAGTGGGAACCCAACAAGTACTATCTTTTTAGCCTAGGATTGTGCATGTTCTTGAAATTGAAAACACTTTTCTTGGATCGAAAATATTGGAAAAATAAGCATTCAACGAATCATTAGAATTTCAAGCCCTTTGGAAGAAAAAATACCTTGGAGGTGTCTGCATGTTACTGCTTGTCCCTAGGGGTTCTTATCTCTAGAAGGCTTCTAAACATTCAGACATCTCAATTTGTTTCTCCCAAAGTCAACACTAGGAAACCTTTCCCTTGACTTCCTTTATTTCCACATAATGCACTTTGTGGGATGAAAGAGAATTAGGACATAGACATTCAGTTTGAAAAACTAAGCAAGAGGTGATTGTGGTAAAAAACAAAGTCATTAATTGAGATTAACCCCAATTGAACCCCACACATGTGCTTGTAATCTTCTATCTTATGGTTTTCCATGTGAACATTGATATTTTGGTTTGAAATACTTATAGGGAAAATCATGTTGTTCATTACCTTAGTCTTTTAAGCAGGTCCTCGTAGGGTCATCTAGGATCAAGTCAAACACTTCACCCATCCAAACATTTATCAAAATTCCATTTCACCAACTTTTGGAACTTTGAAAACATCACTTATGCTAGACTTTTAGAAAAAATCAACATCACCTTGTTTGGCTTAACACACTTAGCCAGATTATCCTTTTGTGTACAAGTTTACTCTAGGATAACACAATTTTCTAGGGTTTACAAGTTCATTATCACTTTGTTTGACTTAACACACTTAGTCAAACTATCCTCTTGTGTACGAATTTACTATAGGATAACACAACTTCCTAGAGTTTACAAGTGCATTTATCATCTTGTTTGACTTAACACACTTAGTCAAACTATCCTTATCCAAATCAAATCAAATCAAATCAAGTCCTAAAGTCTAGTATTGATCCAAAGTTCCTAAAAGTTCAAACACCCATACCCCTCACCCTTTCATCCTTCATCTCATAATTGGTCCTAAACCCCTCATAGGTCAACAAGGTCAAAACACAAGAGGAACATGGAATATAAACTTGATTCAGCCATCGTGAGTAGTCCAATTCAACCAAACTATCCAAGCCTTACAATGCCAATTGATTTTCAAAACTTTCATTTATACAATCCATACATGGGATCATTATCTCCTACAAACCTCTATGGTACAACAAATGTGAGTTTTCCCAATCTAAATTTTGGAACACCTTTCCCTTTGGTAGATTTAAATCAAAGCTAAAACTTACAAATCTATCAACCAAACAATCAAGAAATGATCCTTTCCCCTTTACAAACCATCAACCAACCGAATCCAAGCAAGACCCCCTTCATAAATCAAAGCATCATATCAAATCCTCCCATTTTTCCATCGATACAATAGATGGAAACCATCCAAGCAAGCCCAATGGTCAACACCATTCTCAATCGACCGCCACCACTACCAAAACACAACAAGGAAAATTCATTCTCCATTGTGTTGCAAGATGCTCAACAAGCCGCTCATCAAAAGGTGCTCTGAAACCAACAAGCTGCATAAGCCCAACAAGTCGCACAAGTTGCACAAGCGGCTCAAGCAGCCCAACAAGCACAGGCTCAAGCTCAAGCCCAACACCAGGCTCGGCAGATGCAAGCACAATACCAAGCACAATTGCAAGCAATCTATCAGCAAGTGTATCAACAAGTAGCTCAAAAATAATCCCAACAACAAGCATCGTTAGCACAACAATGACACGACCATAAACAAGTGTTGTTGGCTCAGCAAGCATATCAGCAAGCCTTACTCATGCAACAGAGCTTGCAACAAACTCCCACCACAATTTTTGAAAATAAAAATCAAGATCTATCCATCGATGAACACCTTGAAGATGTTTCCATCTCATCCGATGATCAAATCAACATACATCAAGAGCCATTTTTTAGTCATGATCAAGACCCCTCCTACAAAGATCTATTTCAAGGAGTGTTGATGTTATTTGATCCTATTGATATAATCCAAGATCCATCCACCAATGATCATGTTGACAATGTCTCTACATCACCTAACGAGTTAGAGGACATATCTCAAGAATTTATTCTAAAACATGATCAACATCTATCACCAAGGTCTAGCAATGGTCCTTCCCAAAACACATTGACATCCTTTGACCTCATGGTTATGGATAGTGAAGGAATCCTCAACTCAACATTTGATCCAAATCCACTCAAAGATCAAGAGGATATTGAACCACTTCCCATGCCTTATGATGATGTCCAAGAACCCTTTGTAAGAAATCCATCCTTTGAAATTGACCCATGTCAAGAACTTGATCCAAAGCATGTTGAAAGCAATTCTGACATTAACCAAGATCAAGAATTTATATATCCAAGATACTACAATGAGGTAATGGAAACTCTCCTATCTATACAATATGTCACAAATAAGGATCATATCCATATAGCACATACCCCTTCATCTACCCGTAAGATGCTTTCTTTAGATGGACATGTAGATGATCTTCATTCAAAAAAAGAGTCTCATACTCTTGATATCATTACCAAAGAACAAGAGTCTCCTACTCTTAAACATGATCAAGATATAGAGAAATGCAGAGACATATCAAAAATGGGTCATGAAGAAGTCTTCTACAGAAGTCGTGAATCATAAACATCTTGTGAAATGAATCATGAGGAAGACTTTTATATGGATAGTGAATCATCAAGACCTCTTGAAGAAGCATTAAAATCTTACATTTCACAAGATCAAACCAAAGATATCAATCAGGAATTTATCCCACATATGAAGGATCCTATCGCTTATAAACTTGGATCACTTACATTTCTTAGAGCAAGCTATCTCATCAATAAAGAAGCTGGCACTTTTGAAGATCCACCACAGAGCAGAGAAGGAGTAGCACCTTGTTTCCAAGGTAAATAATATCCTATTGCAAATAAAATGTTTCAACGAATGAAATATCAAGGCAGAGGATTAGGCCTACATGAACAGGGTATCTTGGAACTAGTGCAGATTATTGGAAATCCTATGCATCAAGTTCTTGGTTATTCGACAATCAAGGGATATAAAGATATCAGTGATACTCCCACAAAACTGGGGGCAACTTTGTCTCAAGCAAACGTCAACATAGGGGGCACGAAGAATCCTTATGATGAAACCAATGCCAATACTACAACCAGCCACATTATGAATCTCCATCCACCCATCACCCCATCCATGAATTGGGACCAACATCAAAATAGATATTTGAATCAAATCATGAAGAACATTATCAAATCAAAAGAAGCTAAGAAGCATATAGGACAAATCAAATACATATGGATGCCAAAAAATACAAAGAAAGATGATCGCTATCAAACTCCATTAGTCAAAGAAACTATGGGAAAAAATTAAAAAGGGGGAGAGTATCCATCAAAGATTTCCACAAAGGGAAAAAAAGGATTCTCAAGCAACGTACAAAGTATATCAAGCAGTTGGTCTTAATTCCATGCACACTTCTGTATCCACCCATCATTGCTCATCTTCCCAAGTTTGGAGAGTCAAAGGTTCCAAACTATCAACCAATCCATCTTTTATTTCTAAACACACTCCATCCACTCCTCCACGCATGATATCCAATTCTCACATTGACCATGTGTTGGAAATTACCCTTCATCATAAGGATTCAAAAGGCACTCTATCACGATGTGTGCACAAAGACAGAGTTAACTCCAGTATTAGCAAAGCAGATCAGGAATCTCAAAAGTTGCATTCAAGTGCATGTATCTTCACAAAGAAGCTTCTTGAATCAAGATATCGATGGCACATTATGAAAAAAGCATCTACATCGACACCACTAGGTGGTTCAGCATGACCATGATTAAAATATTTCAGTGAAAAAATCCAAAAAAATATTAAAAATATAAAAATCCAAAAAAAAATCAGAAAAAGGATTGAAAATAGTAAAGAAAAAAATTGTCCTCTAGTAAAAACCACTTCGGTGGCACTTTGGACAGGTACCATGATGAAAACCTAGCAAACAAGTGTCATGTGTAGAATCAAGCATCTACATGTGCCAGTTCAGGAGAAATCATCTTATCACATCCATAATAAAGCCAACATTCCAGCCATATCATCCGTTCATCCATGAACCACTTATCCAATCCATTTTTATCCATCTGCATCCATACTCCAAGTTATCTTGATCTTGGCAAATTTTGGTGCACACTTTACACTTTCTTATGGTAGTCATCTTGACATGGGTCATTTTCATTGATCTTATCCAATCCAACATTATCTGATCCATGAAGCACTATCCAAATGTGCATCCACTAACTGAACACCTTATGTTATCGCAAGATGATCCATACCTATCCATTCGTCCATCTGTCTATCAGAGAATCTACCAATGGCCTTTCAAACATTGCTAGACACTGGGGCCAGATATTTACATCTTGGTTCGGGAATAAATCTTGATATATATCCTCCAGCTTATGTGGTGATCCGAACATTTGCAAACGTGAAATCAAATTGGTCAAGAATTTGTGACCCAAAATCCAAATCACTATTCCATGGCATATTTTGACAAAAGGATGTTCCTTATCAAGCTTTATATTTCATCATACATCAATCCAATAAAAACAATATCAATTGCATCTAATGTGTACTTCAATGACACATCAAATCATCAAAACAATTTTGTTCCAAATCAAGCTTCATCAATCTTGATCAATCGAATCCAATCAATGATAACCTTGTTTAACACAACTTTCTAGAGTTTACAAGTGCATTATCACTTTTGTTTGACTTACCACACTTAGTCAAACTATCAATCCATCCTAGCTTGGTTTTAAACAAAATCCCAAAATAGAGCACTTATATCATCACATATCCATATCCAAATCGTCAAAAATTCTGCGAAAATCCGAAAACATCCAAATCATTCAAAATCCAAAAAATTAAAAATAGAGTCATCTTGCCAAACTACTTCATCTCTTAGCTTGAATTTAGGAAAGGTTGATCTTTGATCATCCCCCAAGACATTTTAGGTCAATCCTTTAGGCGTCCGTCGCAATGGCAATCCGTTTGCCCATTTATTTCACATTTTAGGCCAGTCCTTTACGCGTCTGTCGCAATGGCAATTTGTTTTCCCATTTATTTCACATTTTAGGTTAGTCCTTTAGGTGTCCATCATAATGGCAATCTGTTTTCACATTTATTTCACATTTTAGGTTAGTCCTTTAGGCGTTTGTCGCAATGGCAATCCGTTTGCCCATCTATTTCACACCCTAGGTCAGTCCTTTAGGCATCTGTCGCAATCTGGAAATCCGTTGCCCTTCCATCTCATCATGCATTCAAGTCAATTGTCATTTGAACTACATCTCCTATGAGCTTAAACGTAGGCAAGGCCATCCTTGATCGGCCCCTGAGACACAAAATCCAAAAATCATTTGTAAAACATCTCAAAAATACCAAAAATAGCCTCAAAATATTTGAAAAATCCAAAATGGTGCTTTCATCTCACCTCGCTTTCACCCACAATTATAATCTCATAATAAAATCAATCATCACCTTCATCCTTTGGTGAAGCAATATAAAAAAATGTCTAGCAGGTTCCAAAGTGAACACCCTAATCGTCAAAGTCTCAAGTCTACGTTAGTAAGCAAGCAAGTTGGTCAACTCAGAGTATAAATAGTTTATCATCCAATCAGTCTCATCAAAACCCTGATCACAACATGTCCTAGGATGTATCCTTCCCATGATGGACATAAGCATCAGGTACCTTGCAGTAGTTCAGCCTTGGCTAGTGATATGAAGAACATTAGCTTGTTTGTTTACTTTGTCTTGGTATTTTTTGACTTATCTTATTTTGTGCTCATTCCTAGGACCTCTTGATGATGCCTAAACAAAATAGGTTTAGAGAGAAAGTAATGGGGCAACGATCATTATCTTTTTTATTTTTTGTGCTTGTTGGATGTTCTTGTAAAATAACTTGGTGAATAATTGCTTTGTTAGGTCTGTCCTAGCAAGGTTTATGTATGTCAAGTATGAACAAGAATACTCTTATCTAATTGATGAGTCAAATTCCATAACACTAGGTGCGACACCATCCTGGTCCTTTATACCTTGATGCATCGTACCTCTGTGTGTTATCAAACATAAAGTAATTGGCCCTTTGAAAATCCCAACTCCTTATAAGAAAATCATCATCATCATCATTCATAATGTAGGCATGTTGGATCCTCCTTCCATCCATCTTATTCTTATATCTTTACTAACACTTCTATCTAAATTAGGTGTGAGATATCAAAATATACATGAGGCTATCCATGCCCGATGACTATCTATACATCATCAGAATTGTCTACATCAAAGAGTTATCTTTCGTCCTTTGATCAATAGAACCACTCCTCTCGCATTTTATCGCGGTATCGATCAGAAAATTAACATTTTTGCTCGATCTCTCGAGGTGGCAGTATACCAGTATAATCCTTCTACTGGGGCAATAGTGGGGCATTCAAAAAAATCAAAGAAATTTTGAGTTTTGATCACAGCAGTTTATTCTTTGAATCAATGCAACAAGTACATTGATTCAAAGAGGGGCAAAATGTAGACATGGAAAATGTACAATTCAATATGACGTGCTTGATCCTGATTACTAACAACATTTCTTCCTAAATCATACTCTCAGCTTATCATCACCTTTTCATCTCTTAATTAGATAAATCATTATTTATTTAATTAACCTTATATCTTTGTTTATTTAAATAATTCATTTTATTTAAATCAAGCCCTTAAAGTCTTCGTATTAAATTAAATAGATTAAACCTTATTTAATTTAATCTAACATTTCCCCTTTTAGTTAAATAAATCAAAAACATTTATTTAATTAATCTTTCCTCTCATTTTGATTTAAATCAAATCCTAAAATCTAAGTCAAAATGGTCAAATTACTTAACTTCTCATTAAATTAATCAAATCTTGATTAAGTTAATCCCTATCACTAAAATCCTCTAGAGAATGCAACTTGCACATGAAAATAGATTTAATTCATTTATTAAATCGCTATTTTCCCTCACATGGCATAAAAATGGAATATTCCCTCAAGTTTGAATTCAAAAAATTCCAAGTGGATGGGTACTTCCAATAAGGAATTCCCTCCTCTTACATGTCCTTGTACATTGAGCCAAGTGGCATTTATTTCATTTATTTTTCTCTCTCACATGTCATTTCCTCAATTTCAAATTCCACCTAGTTGCATTTATTGGCACTTTGACCAAAATGTGCACAACCATCAACTATTCACATCTTGACAAGTGGCACTTGGCCATTGGATGTTGAATTATCCCACATTCATCCAAACCCCTCATTCTTCCAATTTGGAAATCTATAAATGAAAGGTTATTGCTCTCATTCAACATCCACAACCTCATGCAAAGTTACTCTCTTGACATTGAAAGCCAATTTCATGCATTTCATTCCATATGTTCATAATTTTCACAATTCCATAGCTAGGTTATGCCAAAATATCATCAAGGATATTTGATCAATCCACACATCATCAACATTTGCAATTTAGGAGTTGGGAAAGTGCCAATTTCGACACATCAATTGGCACCAATTCCCCCATGGGATCATAAGTTTGCTTACTTAATTAGGATTTACTTACTTTGTTCTTCATTTTCCTAGTTTGAGTTTTAGTAAACTGATTTCATGGTGAATCCTTCATTCTTGCTTGCATATGATCTAATCTTGTAATTGTTTGTTGTTTTTTGTGCAATTGAAAGATAGGGGTTCACAATTATCATCCCCTTTTATTAAATAAAAAAAATTCAATGGTTTTATTTAATAATATATCTTCCCTCCAAAATGGAATAACTCAAATATTCAGTTGAGAACATGTCTACAACTTTTCTCTCAATTAAGTAGAAAGCTTCAAGTTGCATTCAATTTTACTTTATCTTTCTATCCAATTTTGGAACAAACATTAAACAGTTGGAAATAGTTGGCTTCATGGATCCACAATTTATTCTTGGTCACTTGGCATAATGTTTTTCTGAGAGAATGCATCCTGCTTCTTCTCCAACTTCTTCATCTTCTACCACTGATTTGTCCAGATCAAATCTGAACCATTGTTGGCTGCCACATCATAATTTTCTTTTGAAAATCTATAAAAGCAACCTCTTGCTACAAGAAATGGATCCCACTTTTATGCAATTCTACTCTACATGAATCATATTAGAGAAATTTAGCATACAACATTTGAGTCATCAATAATTTAGCATCATATAGCAATCATATTAGCATTCATAATCAGGACTTTCATATCATTTGCATCTTAGTTTATAATAGTTTATCATATCATTTCATATCAGGATCACAATATCATAGCTTTCATTATCATTATCATACAACTTTCATTATCAATGATTTCATCACAGCATATAATCTAGTTTATCATTCTCATTCTCTAGGTTGTCATTTTAACAATCAAAGTGCACACAATCTGAGAGCCAGTTTGATTTAATAAATCCTTGGAGTTAGAGAGAAAATGAACGATTTTAGAAATTTTATTATGCTTCAAATAAATTAAATATGTCATTTGAATTCTATAATAGTGTTTCATTAAGGTGTGTTGTTATTATTCCACTTACACATATTTTCCACACACATAAATTGGTGCCCACCATGCGGAAAAATCCCCATTTTTAACATTTTTCTGGAAAGTGACTGCAGATTTTGACTTGATTTTGTTTTAACGCGATTGAGAGTTCTTACAGCGCATCCGATAGATATTTCAACACATACAAATACTGTTTCAGGGCATTTGAATGTTGTTATAGAGCACCTGAAAAAAAAATCAGCGCATTTGTTTATTACTTTAGCGCATCTATCAATTTTTATAGTGCAACTAATGTTTAGCGCATATGCTTAAGGTTTTAGCGCATATGACTATTTTTAAGAAAAATTAAAATTTTTGGATATTGGTCTTTGTTTTTCGGTGCTGCATGTACAAGGTATGTTTGTCAAAGATAGTTGTTCGAAACATTTATGCCGGTCAAAGAAAAATGTTGCAAACTACTAATGGTGTTTGTAGGGTTTTGAATTTATTATTGCTTTCCTTTATTTAAGATAGGAATCTAGCTTAAGTAAAAGGATAATTGAACCCCTTGTTTAATGTGGTTGAAGTGATAGGCCTATGCTCTCCCCTTCACTGGGTGATCAGAATGTTAGATTCACTTTTTATGATTTTATTAACACCTTTAGAAGGCCTGTTGTAGTGGTAAAAAGTACTCACCCTATGGGAATGACCTAAGTGGGAACAACCAAAGCTAGGCTTTTCAACCCACTATAATCAAAAGTGAATTTAGGGAAAGTCTGAAATTCGACGGAAGTGTGCAAGATAACCATCCCTAAAGCCTTTTTTCTAAAGGTTGGGAGGTCTCTTGAGGGAGTTTATCTATTGCCAACCAAACGGAAACCCTATCTACAAAATTTAATGTAGAATCCAACTGTGTCAGTTTCTAAACACTTTCTATATCACGGTGCAAGAGGGGGGAAGAATCTACCCCCAAGACACTCACCATATAACTATCAGAGACCCTAGATAAAAGTGGAGGATTAGACTTTGGCTAAGACTCGAGAAAGGAAAAAACATGACTGCCTTCTAAGGGGTGACATGGCTATGTGAGCTTACATAGTTTCAAGATGTGGGTTGTGGTATTTTAGTGACCTTTTGAGATTATAAAAGTGATTGAACTATCTTTATTGTGTTATAACAGTGGAAATTGAAAGAATCAAACCTGATTCTAGAACACACACTATATGTTTAATGCGTAGAATTGAAACAACTATTTACAAACTTGTTGCTATTTGTGTAAATAATTTTTAAAAGAGAAATAATCCAATCAAAGAAATCAAATTTCCATATTCTACAACAAACAAATTAGATATAAGGTGATCAGTCAGAAGTTTATACCTTGGAAAACAAAAAAAATCACTATTTAAAACTAGAACAAAAATAGACTATCAAAATACTGAATACTCCCAGAATAGCGCATTCACTCTCTATTATAGTGCATCCAACATGTTTAACATCGCATAGACCTATCATTTAGCGCATAGGAGGAACAGTCTAGTGCATAGGAGGAATAGTCTAGCGCATAGTAGGAATACTATAGCGCATAGACGGAGTAGTACAATGAATCCAACATGTTTAACAGTGCATCAAAACAATCTTTTAGCGCATCTATCAATTCTTCTAGCACATCTGAGGCTAGTTATAGCACATCTGCAAAAGTAAAAACTAGTGAGCAGATTTCACTATCTGTCAGACTTTTAAACATCATAATTTGGATTTTCATCAGAACATAAGCCTTTCTAAATCAAAACCAAAGTCTTAAACTGTCAAAAAATTGAACCTTACAAGTAAACTTCTTCAATTAAACTAAGATCTACAATCCTAAAGTGTCCAAATCCAACACATTTGATTAAAAGCTAAGTTTCATTATCAGGATCAGTCATCCTTCTTCAAGAAACAAAGTTGTATAATCATATTTGTTAACTTAGTCTAATCAATAGAATATATCATTCTTTTTTACTCAACTTAATATCCTTGACACTGTATTCAAACCAAGATCAAATTTTAGTGAACAATTATAATACCTATATGCTAGTTTTGACAAGGTCACAAAGACTAAAACTTTAGAAAAAGTAAATTGAAACTCCAAAAAATATGTCTGAGATTGAGGAGAATCTCCTTAACAGATCCAATCAACATGATGATGAAATATCTAAAGAGGATCTACAAAATATGTAACAAGACCCCAAGTTCCATAAGTTTATGGAGAAAATTCTGGAAAAGGATGGGGAAAATTATCTGTTAATGTTAGCTGATCTAGGTGTCAAAGTTCCAAAAGACTTTGATATTAATAGACTGACAAAAACACCTAAAAGAGCTGAGATTGAACCACAAAATATAGATGAAGTGGATGCAATGAAACATCAATTACAAACCTTACAACAACAATTCCAAGATATGCAAATAGGAACTATTATGAGATACTTGTTGTAGGATATTTGTCCATATCCTTTTTCCCAAAACGTGAACATAATTCCATTTCCAAAACACTGTGAATTCCCCAAATACGATAAATACAATGGAAAAATAGATCCTTTTGACTATGTAAGGGAATTTCGAGCTATGAGCTTATATTTTTTCCATGAAGAGACACATTTAATGAGGCTATTTCCATCAAGCTTAGGTGGAAAATGTATGGAGTGGTTCTCTATATGAACTCCAGGAATTAGATCCTTTGAAGATCTAATTAAAAAATTTATAACTCAATACTCCTACAATATACAACATCATATCACAATGAAGGATCTTTGAAATACTAAACAAAAGAAAGGTGAAACATTTCTCTCATTTTTTCAAAGATGAAGAAGGTTGTTTGCAAGATATCCACGTTCCATACCTGAAAAGGAAAATATGGAACTATTCAGTGATAATTTAAATGATGACATGAGTTATAGACTTGAACTACAATGTTCACCTACATTTGAGAAAATGATCGAAAATGGTCTCAAGATAGAAGAAGATTTGGTCAAGAGAGGAGTCCATACAACATCCAATGAAGGATCAAACAATGCCAATAATCACAACAACAACAATGATAAACCCAAGTTTTGGAAAAAATATAGAAATGCTGGAAACAATGATGTTGTGACTGAAACACAAAACCCAAAACCAATATTCAATTTAACAGTAGCTCCCACTAAGACAACTCAAGACAACAACCAAGGAAGCAATATAAATACAAATCAAAACAATAATTCAAACAATGTTGAATCTAAATCATTATCATACCAAAAGCCATCAAATCGAAGGAAATTCAAGTATTTAGGAAAATCATTGGAATCAACATTAAAGAAACTTATTGAAGCCAAACTTGTAACATTACAAGAGTCACAAAGTTGGGATCCACAAGTCAACCCATTTTGGTGGAATGATGCACATTATTGTGACTATCTTAAAAACAAAGGCCACAAAACAAACGACTGTTGGTAGTTGAAACATTTCATCCAAGATCTGATTGAAAATAATAAAATATTTGTTGAAGGGCCACAAAAAAAGAAAGATCATGGGGCTTTCAAGAATCCCTTACCAAATTACAAAAAAGGAGAATCATCTTCTACACATGGTAAAGGAAAAAATGTAAACTATGTTTATGACTCCACTATTCTCCATATCTAGGTAGTTGAAGATCAAACTAATAATGTTTAAATCAATGATGGACATGACCTTGTTGCTGCTAAAAATCACATAGATGAATTTGTTGCTTCTGGTAATCGTATTGATGACATGATTGTAGATGATTATCAAACTCATAATACAGAAATTAATGATAGTAATAACATCATTACAGTTGATCATCAAACCATAAACATTGTTGGTAATGAAAATCAGATTAACGTCATAAAAATCAAAGAGAATCAATCATATCAACCAGTCAACGTGACAACAAGGGGATAATCTAAGTTAATATTGAAAGGAGCTACCAATAAACCATCTGATTCTCCTTCTATAAACAAAGCAACTGTTGCCCCTACAAAAAAGTACAACATAATCGATCAGTTGAAGAAAATACCAACACAAATCTCAATATTAGAACTCTTAAAAATATCACTAGCACACAAGGAGATCTTAGAGCAAGCTCTTGTTGCCAAAACAGTACCCAATGACTTGGAATCTTTCCAGTTCCAAGCTATTGTGGGACACTTAACCGTGCCTCACTGCCTATCCTTTTCTGAGCATGATGATGTATCACTAAACTATCCATACAATGTTTCCCTCCACATTGAGGTTCTCATTTACAAACACCGAGTCAAGCGTGTTCTTATAGATGGTGGAGCTGGTTTGAATATATGTACTTTAAAACTAATTCATGCACTAGGATATTTTGAGGATGCTATTGATGCAAGAAGGAAAATCACAATAAAAGCATATGATGACGAAGAGATATCTTCCAAAGGATTGATTTTCTTACCTATCCAAGTGGAACCAATTGTGAAAGACATATTTTGTCAAGTGTTGGACAAAGAGCTGACATATAATATACTTTTGGGATGACTGTGGATTCATGAGATGCAAGCAGTACTGTCCACCTATCATCAGTGCTTGAAATTTCCTGTCAATGGACAAGAAATACCCATCTCAGCTGATTCAAATAATCCCCAACAATGTAACATGCTTAAGGCAGCACAAGATACTTTTATCCTTCATAACAAGGAATTTAACACTCCAAACTCATCAACCAATGAGAGGCAATCAAATTTTGTGTAAAAATGGGTTGAAAAGAAGGACCAATCAAAGGACAAAGGTATTGCAGATTCTACTACATCAAACAATGAAAAATCTTTATCAAAAAAATTCAAAGGAAAGATCCAGTTAATAGACAAAGGCATGGGAGAGTATTCCATTCAGAAATCTTTATGTCTTTCATAATTTTTGCCTTCACCAAGAACTTATGGCCAACCATTAACATCAATGCAACAATTATCACAACCTATCACAATTTTTGATGATAGATTTGTAAATTCCGGCACTTTGATTGATGAATTAGAAGATAAGGTTGTCCTGAATTGGCTCTACAAATATGAGGAAGTATCTACATCAGCAACCCCTAACATACAAACAGATCAATATGGAAAAGGAATTATAATCCTAGAGAAGATGGGGTATGAAGGACAAGGACCTATCGATAAAAGGAAAGAAGGAATTGTAGAACCTATTCAACCTCTCACACTTCAAGCAAAAGACAAAACTGGATTGGGATATAAAGAGGAAGCCACCCAGAAGTCTGTTGAAAGAACCCTACAATTGCAAGCTAGTGATACCTATGAGACAGACTCTAATGAGTATGAGTGGGATTCACTATCTAATGTATCCTTTGAAGACAAACAAATGGATGTAATACAAAGGTATGCACCTGCACATGAGGAGGGACAAAGCTCAAGGATTAGACCCCTTGTGTTTGGATCACATAATATCGATTACTCAAGCGAGGATGAGCAAACTTTGAGTGAGATAGAATTGGAGGAGAGTAACATCATAAACCTCGACACCCCTATCGACAATTTTGATGACATTTCTATTCAAACTTTCATTGTTGTTGACCTTAATCAAACCGATGAACTTTTACCCTTACTACACCTCGAGCTTATTGACTGGGACCAAACGGAGCCTTCTAACGTTCCTATCATTGCAAATGATGATTTCATCATTAACTATCTTTGTTCCAAAAATCTTGACACAAGTTACAACCATGAAAATCATAACGAAGCTTCAAGTCAGGGGGGTGTCAAATATTCCAATTGCAAAAATGAAAATATAAACAAAATATCTAATGGTGAAAACCATTTAATGATAGTGTTAGATCTAGAAAAATTAAAAATAAAGAGCACATCTGACAGTGAAAACCTCTCTAATGCACTAAAATATGGGGGATTTGAAACTCTTCCCAAACATTATCATGAGAGATCATCAGTTTTGGTTGATCCAACTCAGCCTATCAATGTGGGAACATCAGAAAAAGTAAAGAAATTACATCTGGCAACATCAATGACTGAACAGGAAAAGCCTGAGTTCACCAAGTTCTTTGAAGAACGAAAAATCAAATTTTATTCGTCTTACTCTGATATGTCGAGTTTATATCCAAATATCCTGATGCATCATCTATCTTTACCAATGGGAGTGAAACCTATCAAGCAAAAATTAAGAAAAATGCACCCACATATCACATTGTTGGTGAAGGCAGAACTCAAGAAACTATTAGACGTTGGATTCATTCAATCTATTGATTATGCTGAGTGGATCTCTACTATTGTACCTATTTCTAAACTAGATGGTAGTATCAGGATATGTACTGACTTTAGAGATCTCAACAAGGCATGTTTGAAAGACGATTTTCCTTTACCAAACATTGAAATTATTATAGACTTGATAGCTAGACACACCATGCTATCACTAATGGATGGATTCTTAGGTTATAATCAAATAGAGATAGCACCGGAGGATCAAGAGAAAAAAAATTCACATGTCCATGGGGAACATTTTTCTGGAACGTTATTGCTTTTGGATTGAAAAATGCAAGGGCTACATATCAGAGAGAAATGACCACCATCTTCCATGACATGATGCATAATTTTATGGGGGACTATGTGGATGATTTATTAGAAAAACATATACTAGAGAGGGACATCTTGAGATCCTAGACAAAATTTTCACTTGTCTAGAAAGGTTCAATGTCAGATTAAACCCTAAGAAATGTGTGTTTGGTGTAACATCGGTGAAGCTTCTAGGATATATAGTTTCAGATAAAGGAATTGAAATGGATCCCGCTAAAGTCAAAGCTATTATGGAGATGCCACCTCCTAGAAATATAAGTCAGCTACAGTCTCTACAAGGAAGGCTTCAATCAATCTGAAGGTTCATTTATCAACTAGCAAATAAGAGTCATCCGTTCAATCACTTGTTACATAAGAATGTCTCTCTCAATGGGATGACAAATGTGAAACTAATTTCAATCAACTAAAGCAATATTTGATGTCTCTGCCAATACTGGTACCGCCTATAGAAGGAAATCCATTACTACTTTATATAGCAGCAACGAAGATTTATTTGGGCGCTCTATTGGCAAAGGAAGATCATGTAGGAAAGGAACATGCTATCTATTATATCAATAGAACTTTAAATGGTTATGAGATCAATTACACCTTCATTGAGAAAGCCTGTTTGGTGGTAGTATTTTCTACTCAATAGTTGTGCCATTATATGGTAACTCACACAATTAAACTCATTGCTAAGATTGATCCACTGAAATACTTACTCAGCAAAGTTGCTTTAACTGGAAAACTAGCCAAATGGGTCACGATCTTGAGAGAGTTTGATATACAGTATGTAGATTGAAAATCCATCAAGGGGCAGGTGATATTTGATCAGTTAGTTGAAGTACCTCTACAAGATGATCATCCAATGAACATTGAATTTCATGATGCAGATGTTCTTACCATCACACCACAATAATGGATGCTATATTTTGATGAATCCTACACGCAACATGGATCGGGTGCTAGAATCTTCTTTGTCACACCTCAAGGACATACCATTCCAAAGTCCTATAGACTCAGATTTCCTTGTACAAATAATTTATCTGAATATGAGGCATTGATCATTGGCATCAAAGGAGCAGTTGAATGGAATATCACAGAGTTGTAGGTCTATGGATATTCACAACTGGTCATTAATCAGGTAAATGATAATTATCAAACAAAGGATGAAATTTTTTTGTCATATATGAAAATGGTGGATGATTTCAAAAATTGCTTTGTCAAAATTAAATTTGAACAAATACCAAGGGAAAATAACAAAGTTGTTGTTGTAATGGAAACAATTGCTTCTCTCTTGCAGATACCGGAAAAGTGAAGATGTTATGAGTTTATGGTGGAACAAGTTTCTAATCCCACCTACGACAATCTCGAATCCCAAGTGATATACCATATTTTTTACCCTAAAACCTCTATCTATGGGAAGATCTATGCTTACTTGAAAGACAATACCCTTCATCTCAATCTTTCTCGAAACCAAAAATGAAACTTCATTCACCAAGCCACACGACATACCTTGATTGTCAACATACTTTACCATCGAGGTCTTGATGGTACTCTCCTACAGTGTCTAGAACATAACAAATCTGAGATAGCCTTGCATGAGATTAATAAAGGTATTTGTGGAAATCACTCAAGTGGTATAACCTTAGTGAAGAAACTCCTCCATTTGGGGTATTACTGGCCGACTATGGAGAAAGAGTCTTTTCAGTATGTAAATAAATGCCAAAAATGTCAAATCCATGGCAACCTTATACATGCACCAATATAGGAACTATAACCTTTTACATCAACATGGCCTTTTTGTTAGTGGGGACTGGATCTGGTAGGTAAAATTCATCCTTCTTCATCAAATGGTTATAAATTTATCATTGCAACCACAAAGTACTTTAAAAATTGGATTGAAGTTGTACCCCTAACCACCATCGTAGGAAAACAAATTTCATCTTTTATCTTAAATTACCTTATCTGTTGATATGGTGTTCATCAGTCCATTATCACATACAATGGTAGAACTTTTAAGAATCAGGATGTCCAAGAACTATGTGAGCAGTTTCATATCCAACATCGCTTTTCAACATTGTACTATCCTCAAGGAAATGGCTAGACAAAGGCCTCAAATAAAACTATACTAAAAATCTTGAAGAAAATAGTCAATGATGTTGGACATGATTGGCACGTTCAACTGAATCTTGCTTTGTGGGAATACCAAACTAGTATCAGAACACCTACAAGAGCTACACCATATGACTTGGTATATGGATCAGAGGCCATTCTACCTATTGAGGTTGGAATACCATCACTTTGTGTGTCACTAAAAGGGATCATTTCAGATGAGGACTATCGAGTGTCTAGACTTTAGGAGCTGGAACTGTTAGATGAACATCATCAACAAGTTGTGGATCACTTAAAAGAATATCAAAAGAGGATGTCCAGGAGTTACAATCATAGAGTCAAACCAAGAGAATTTTAGGTTGGTGACTTGGTATTAAAGTAAAACCCTCGCAATCAATAGGATCGTTAAAAGAAAGGTAAGTTTGAACCAAATTGACTAGGTCCCTTCATCATCATATCAGTCTATGGATCAGGAGCTTATCAATTGTCTACACTTGAAGGGGATTTGTTCAATGAACCTATCAATAGTATCCATCACAGAAATTTATATACTTGACTTATCTAGTGCATGGAAAAAGTTCTAAAAAATACCAAAAAAAATCAAAAAAAGTCTTGAAAAAATGGTCGCGTTGATGAAAAATTAGCAATCAGGCGTCTTGGTGACAATATATATATATATATATAATAAGAAAAAGCCAAAAAATAGAATCATAAAAACTAAAAAAGTGAAATAAAAACAAGTAGTGAAAACCTGGCAACAGGCGCTATTTGTGATAGACTAGTTGTTCCACCTATTTGAGCATGTCTTAGTTGTTCTATTTCACCACCATTCTGCTTATCATCAAAGAACTTCATGTACATATCTTGGCAATAAGGTCATGTCTCACCCTAGCTTGGGGGAAAAATCCTAAACTCATTGGGAGCAATAAAATATGCGCATAAACAAACTGACAAAGAACAGTATGACAAACATAGCAAATATCATGATCATAGGGAAACTCAACATCGAAAAATCAACAATCATCAGAAAATCAAACTTTCCAAATCAAACAGCTTAAATCAATCGATCAAATCAAATCTAAATGGATGAATTCTTTTGAACCATGATTTTATCGCTTTAGCTTGAATGCTCAATGTTGTACTTTGATTTTTGTTATCGTGTCTTTGGAGAAACTTGATGATGTATTGAACTAGAGAAGCAAGGAAGAAGTATGAAATATCTTTGTCTATTGTCTGTGAATTGATCATTATGCCTATGTGAATTATCGTAAGATGTGCTCTACCAGTATCACTAATGGCATTCAAAATTTTCATAGGAAAATGATTGATTCTTGTTTTTCTTATGCAAGAAATGCTCAATTCATCTTGATTTAATTATACCTAGATTCTTGTGTTAACTTTCAATATCAAAAATCATGAAAGAAGTACTTAGGTCATCATGGTCTAACTTATACCATCGATGCTTGTACTCACTTTCAGCATTTTAAAGGCTCAATGATGATAAAAAGAATGCTATATAGATTGTTAAGATGAAAACTTTTGCATATGTATATTTTCATACTTAAATTATATTGTATTCATATTAGCTTTGCATCTGTAGAATAAATCAATTCGAGGTTGTCAAAGATTTCAAAAATAATGTTATCTCTATCATTTAATGGAGTGAGTATACTTGACATCAACAAAAACATTATCATTCTCATATAGTTGCATAAATCATTTTCGTAACACATATATTTTGCATTATTAGATCATTCATTCATTTATAAAGCATCTCATATATTTGCATTGGAAAAAAAAATTAAAAAAATAATCGACATTATCATATGATACATTTTTCCATGCATTAGATTGTACATATTTGCATCAGAAAATATCAACAAAAAATTGAATTACATATCATTTTGCATCATCACAAATTCATTTAATATAACATTCACATCATTCATAACACATATAAAATGATTATCCAAGCATCACATTATCACATTCATCTCATGGTATATTCATATTGGCATCATCCATACATCATAATTTTATCAATGCATATCCATAACATCATCATCATATTAGCATCACATAACATATAAAAATAGAAAGTAAATGCATATATCATAAACAACCATCATGAATCATATAGAACGTATATAGATCAATAATCAACCGTATATCATATAAATCTCAAAAATCATAATGTCAAGTATACAATGATGTCTGAATAAATGTAAAGAGATATAATATCAACATAGAAATGAGTCAAAATCAGAGTGTACATCATCAAATGTCTCAAAATATATCAAGTAGGATCATGGAAGTGAGGTGATCCCCCCAAACCTCCTTGGTCTCGCTAGACCTCTTGCACCTGATGTACCTGCCCCTGCTGCACCTGTACCTGGGTCTAGACTGAGATCTCGATGTCGTGGTTGTGACACACCCAAAATGGTGGTCTGAGAGTGGTTGCGGGATGATCTAGACTTTGCATAATTGACTCTCTACTATGTAGGCACAACCTAATGATTTTGGCCCCTATAGTACCCAACCTCTCAGGTGACTCGGGTAACCTCTCTCATCATATCACCTACAGTACTCCTCTCAACCACTTTATGTAATCTATCAAATAATGCCCCTTCTTGCTCACCCACTTGTCTAGCCGCATCTCTCTCGGTTGTCAATGTGGCTACCTATGCATGTTTCTGAGCTAACAAGGCATGCACCTATGCTAACTGACCCTGCAGTGTCTAAACCTGCACCTGTAAAGCAGCAATCTGTGTCTACTGCATTTGCAAGGGTAGTCCAATTTGTACATGCTGCTAAGCTACAACCACCAAAGATCTCCTCCGCCTAGGCACCATGACATCACTAACAACAAATGCTTCACTGCCACCACCTCTACTACCACCTCTGCTGCCACCACCCCCATCTCCACCATCTCCATCATCATCATCTCCATAATCATCACTACTCTCCACATCCTCCTCTACCATCTCCTCCTTTACCATATCCCCCTCCACCATCTCCTCCTCCGCCTACGACCATGTACAACTACCCTCTCCTCCTCATCTAATAGGGGCACTGGCTCATCTGGACTAGAGATCCATGGGAATGGATGTAAAAAGAGGCATTGTGCATATTCCTCAAGCATCCCAGCCTCAACAACCTGTGGATGATAATCCCAAATGATCGACTATAAACCCTGGTACTCCTCAACTACTGCATCAAATGACAGAGTGATCCCCCACTCTGGTGCATCCATCTATTGCCATGCATAATGTGCGAAACCATGTGGCATACCATGTAATTTTCCATATTGTTGCATCACTTGGCTCAACAAAAATCTCTCAATGACAAATTGGGTCATCTCAATCAGGTACATAGACTGGCACATATATGAAATCTCGGTATCATCCTCTACCCAAGGCTCACAACCAATGTATGGCCGCCATACAACAACCTCAGGATCATCCAACATACGTCTCCAATACTCCAGTTTGACCATCCTAAGTTGGACAACTGGACCTATGTAGCCATGAACATAAGGCCTCCCAACAGGTCGATTTCTATCTGCACTGGGATGCATGATGGCAATATGCTCCCATGCCCATATTTGTAATAAGGTGACCTTGGCTGACAAACTACGTCCTCTGAGATAAACCACCTGATGTAAATCATGGTATAAATGGGCTAACATACAACCCCAAGAATATCTAGTACCCTGTAAGATCATCTGCTCTAGAATATGACCCGATCCAACTGGCAGTCCCTTCGACCTATGGTCGGGACATAGGAAACCCCCAATGAATCTAGCTAGAATGAATGGAAGTGTTGCATATGCGTCAACCATCTCTCTCCAGGGAATCTCATAACCACATATCCGATTATCCTCAAATACTCTACACAAAGCATCGGTCTCTCCCTACTCAATATGATCATATAATACTAGCTCTCCAACCATTGGTATCCTCAAAATATGGTACACATCCTCTGGGGTCACTATCATCTTGCCAGTAGGAAGGTGAAAGGTGTTATGCTCACATGCCACCTCTCTGCTAGAGTTGTCAAGAGCCCCCTATTAATCCTAATATGGGGCATATATAGCAAAGAAGATAATCCACAATGTGAAATAACACCTATCTTAGGCTACGTCAGATGGGGTATCAAATCCCATGTCCTAGAAAAGCGCTCATGAAACTATAGATTCACTAAAGGCTCCTATCATCACAAAATATCACAAATCAGTAATCTTTTCAATCAGTCAAAATCAATAAGCCTATCAATCTAATCAGTTCTAGTGAGACTTTGATCAAATCTCATGAGCTCATCAATCTATCATTCAACCTCGCCTATCATGAGGTTTATTAATCAATCAACCTCGCCTATCATGAGGTTTGTCTATCACTGAAACCTTGCCTATCATGAGGTTAATCAATCAATTTGTAATTGTTCCTCGCTTATCATGAGATCAATTATCATCAATCAATCATTGAATCTCACCTATCATGAGATCAGTAATCATTTAAATCTATTAGGATCATCAAACAAAATCACATCAAAGGTTGATATGATCAAAGAAAATCAAAATCAAAATGTTTACTCAATATTACATCTTTCTGACTTGGATGCTGAAAAATAGTCTATCAAAGCACTAAAAAAATTCAATGCACCATTTAAATTCACCTATGCACCAATATAGTGAATGCACCATTTCAGCCTGTCAATGCGCTAATTCAGGCACTCAATGTGCTATTCCCCTAAATGTACTATTTCATTCAATACATGCGCTAATCTAGCTTGCCAATGCGCTAAATCTTTCTTTGTGCTAAAATCTTATATCAATGCACTAAAAATCTACTCCTATGCGCAAAAATGCTAAATGTGTTGCACTACATTGGGCATTTAGAGCGCTAAAACTATGCAAAACATAATTCAAATGAGAAACATGAAGGAAAAATGATTTGCACAAAATTTGAGAAGGTTTTTCAAGGTACGTACTGGAGGTCCATATGCCACCGGGCGATTGTGATGTTACACGTGCTTCAATTGGTGTGTGTGGTAGGAAATCGCCATCTTGCTCCAAATTCACAAATTTTTTCAACCACTCTCAAATTTCAAAATTTCAAAATGCACAAATGAGCTTCTAATCCAACTTTTTACCCTTTTTAAGGCTAATTAAGTGGGATTTTCATGGGATTGATTTACTTTATTTTCCAAAAAGGCCTAATTCATTATTTCATCACAGAGGCAGTTTCAACATCATTTGTTGGGAGATAAATTAATTCATCAAAAATCATAAAAAAAAATAGAAAAAATTAAAAATTCATAAATTCATCAATTTTTCTCTCGAGGGGGCATATATCCGTTATCACTCAAAAATCAGCATATGGGGCATATCAGATTTTTTTTGTCAATACTAGTAGCAAAATTGATTCTTTGAAGCAATATGTAAACACATCACTTCAAAGAGGAGAAAAATGTATACACCTAAAAATGGTCTCGATAAATCTGATTAATTAAATATAATTATTTGATTAATTAACCTTTAATGCATCTATTTATAAGTAAATAGAAATATTTATTTATATAGTTCATATTCTAATTCTTCTATCTTAATTAAATAAACAAATTCAATAGTTTGTTTCATTTAATTATCTAATTCTTCTATCTTAATTAAATAAACAAAATAATATAGTTTGTTTAATTATCATCCCCTTTTATTAAATAAATAATTTTCAATGGTTTTATTTAATAATACATCTTCCCTCCAAAATGGAATAACTTAAATTTTCAATTGAGCACATATCTACAACTTTACTCTCAATAAAGTTGAAAGCTTCAAGTTGCATTCAATTTTACTTTATCTTTCCAACCAATTTTGGAACAAACTTTAAACAATTGGAAATAGTTGGCTTCATGGATCCACAATTTCTTCCTGATCACTTGGCACAATATTTTGCTAAGAGAGCGCATCCTCCTTCTTCTCCAACTTCTTCATATTCTACCACTGATTTATCTAGATCAAATCGGAACCGTTGTTGGCTGCCACATCATAATTTTCTTTTGAAAATCTATAAATGCAACCTCTTGCTACAGGAAATGGATCCCACTTTTATGCAATTCTACTCTACAAGAATCATATTAGAGAAATTTAGCATACAAAATTTGAGTCGTCAGTAATTTAGCATCATATAGCAATCATAGTAGCATTCATAATCAAGACATTCATATCATTTGCATCTTAGTCTATAATAGTTTATCATATCATTTCATATTAGGATCACAGTATCATAGCTTTCATTATCATTATCATACAACTTTCATTATCAATGATTTCATCACAACATATAATCTAGTTTATCATTCTCATTCTCTAGGTTGTCATTTTAACAATCACAGTGCACACAATCTGAGAGCCACTTTGATTTAATAAATATTTGTAGTTAGAGAGCAATGGAACGATTTTAGAGATTTTATTATGCTTCAAATAGATTAAATCTGTCATTTGAATTCTCTAATAGTGTTTCATTAAGGTGTGTTGTTATTATTCCACTTTCACATATTTTTTGCACATAGTATTTTCCCTCCTTCAATTGTAATGAAAGATTTTAATTCATTTTTTCTTAGCAATGCCTGAAAAGGCATTCTTCCAGTTAAAGGGAAGTACACCTAGAAAAATAGAAGGAAGGAATTTTTGCAAATAATAGAGAGGTTGGACAGATTTTAGTTTCCTCAAAATTTTGGAAGGGATCATTCATTAGAATCAAAAGTCTTGCCTTATGTAGGCTCAAATCATTATGCAATCTCTTTGATCATATCAAATGCTTTTCTTCCTACACACAAATCATCTTTTAAGTTTGAAAGCATGTGGTTCAGGCATCCATAGTTTATGCCTATTCTTCATCAATGGTGGGTAAGTGCACCATATGAGAAAGGATAAAAAATGCTTCAATTATGTAGGAAGTTGAAATATATATTTAAAGCAGCAGATTAAAATTTGTAATGCTTGGGTGTTTAAGTATTTTCCAGCAAAAAGAGTTAGTGTTTAAAGAGATAACATCAATTCATGAACTTTTAATATATAATGGTCTAGATTCCTTAACTTATGACAAACAAAAAAAGCTATGTAGGAAGAGCAGGAAGAATTAAGTACAACAAAAGAAGTCTATTGGAGGCAAAAGTCGAGAGAGTTGTGGTTAAAAGAGGGGGATCAAAGCATCAAATACTGTCATGCTTCTACACAGGTTAAAAGGGTTGCAAACTCAATATTTTCTATTCAAGAAACATCTACAGGAAGCTTGCATACAAAGGAAGAGGATATAGAAGGAAGGTGTTAAATTCTTCTCTAATCTTTTATTTGCTCTTCAAAATAGGCCTGTGCAAAGTAACAATGATGAAAAGGAACTACTTGATACGGTCCCTACACTCATTTCTGATGAAGATAATGATTGTTTGCTGAAACCTTTTACACTAGAGGAGCTGAAGAAGATTGTTTTTTCCTTGCCCCTTAATAAGGCTCCAGGGCATGACGGCTTCACTACCATTTTTTTCAAAAAGGGGTTTTTTGGGTTTTGATTTGCTGATGGCATTAAAAGAATCAAGGAGAACTGGAACAATGTTAAAACAATTTAATGTCACAAACATAGAAATCTTAACAAAAGTAAAGGATCCTAAATCTTTTAGGAATTTCAGGCCAATTTCGCTCTGCAAACAATATATAAAATATTTACTAAGGCAATTTATCTTAGGTTACAACCTTTTATTCCAAAAATCATTTCACAGGAGTGAGTAGGTTTTGTGCCAGGAAGGGAGACATTTGAAGGAGCACTAGTTTCTCATGAGACACTGCATTCCATTAATGTCAATTAGTTGCCTTCATTTATTGTCAATTTCGACATGATAAAGGCATATGATAGGGTGGATTGGAATTTTTTAAGAAAAGTGTTGTCTAAGTTTGGATTCAATAAGAAATGGTGAAAATGGATTCTTCTTGCCTATCAGGGGAAAAATTTACGGTCATAATAAATGGGTCTCCTTAAGGTTTTTTCAGTGCAACACGAAGGGGTTAGACAAGGGGATCCTCTTTCTCGATTCCCTTTTAGTATCATGGCAAAATCTTTAAGTAGATTAATTCATCAAAAAATTAACCAAGGTATTTGAAAGGGAATCAAAATTCCAAAAACAGAAATTTTAGTAACACACTCCCTATTTGCAGGTGATACTATTTTGTTTTGCAAGTCATCTATTTCAGAAGCTTCTCAATTCAAAGAAGTATTAGGTAAGTATTCGTCAATTTATGGGCAAAAAATCAATGTTGCTAAGTCCAAAATTTATGTGTTTAACACAAAGGCTACTATAAAGAGAAATATAATCAATTTGTTAGGGTTCCAACAAGAAAAACTACCATGCACATACTTAGGTATCCCTTTCTTTAAGGGAGTGAACAAGGTTTCATATTGGGAAAAATAAATTGAAAGGATAAAATCAAGAATTCTGATGTGGAAAGTCATGTGGCTTTCTTTCTCAGGTAATATTTTGCTAATAATTTATCTGTCTTAACAGCGATTCCAAATTTCCTCTTGGCAGTCCTCAAAGCCCCTAAGATAGTTATTTTAGAGATTGAAAAGATTGTCAAAAAATTTCTCTAGAAAAGGAATATGAGCAATCAGAAGAAGGTGCCTTTAATATCATTGGAAAACATGGCGTCAGATAAGCTCCAAGGAGGTGCAAGAATTCAAAATCTCTCTAATAGGAATTTGGCTTATGGAGCAAAATTAGTTTGGAAAATGTATGAAAACTCAAAATCTAAATGGTGTAAGTTAATACAAGTCAAGTATTTAGATAGTGCAAACCCAACAAGAATTTCCACTATTTCAAATCCACCAGTTGGGTTAGTTATGTGGAATTTTTTAATTTAATGTAAAAGAATCATCATTCCATACATTACCTGGGAAGTCCATAATGGTGAGAGAGTGTAGTTTTGGAAAGATTCATGGAATGGATACCCACTTTTATGAAGTGTTCAAGAGCTGCAAGTAGCAATGGTAACCTTATCTGATGAATGGGGTGCTAATCTTAAATACTATGTCTTGTCAACATATAGTTTAACTAGTAAAGTGGACTGGAAAATATTTTAAGATACTTCAATTCCTATTGAACAACAAAATTTGTTTCAAAATTTGCTTAAAGATAGAGTAGTATACTTATTAGCCAAACCAAATAATGTTGTATGGGCTCCTTCGAAAGATGCCTTATATTCAGTTAAACAAGGCTATAAATATTTGCAAAGTAATTTTGAACATATGGTTTCTCAAAGATCCTACAATTTATTTTGGAATGATAAGGTCCTCCCCAAATTAGGGAGTTTTTCATGGCTTGCATTAAGGAGAAGGATCTTAACAAGTGATAATTTAGATAAATTGTGGATTTTTGATCCTTTTAAGTGTGTAATATGTGAAGAAGTGTTAGAGGATGTTGAGCACTTGCTTCTTCAATGTCCTTTTGCACAAAGCTGTTGGGAATTCATTAAATATAAACTATGTCTAAATGCTCCATTGCCAAACTCTATTTGGGAATTTTTTCAAAGTTGGCTGGTATTACATAAATCATCTTTTTTTGCTTGTATCTAGCAAGTAAATCTTGCATTATTAATATAGAAAATTTCATGGGAGTGGAATAATTGCATTTTCCAGAAAGTAGCTTCTTCAGTCAAGTCCATTAAGGTAAAGATTGAAAAGGAAATTTTAGAAGTAGTCAATTCATATGTCCAAAATCACAAGAAAATTAATTCTCTTCTCACAAGCTGAGATGCTACAATAATGCGAAACTAGAAAAATATAGCATTGCCTTTTAATAAAATTCTTCACAAAAATATTAAGGTAAGGATTGATAGGACCACAATCAAATGGAAAGCTCCTCTACCAGGTTTTTTCAAGCTTAATTTTGAAGGTGCTTCACAAGGCAACCCAAGAGTTTTAAGTGCAGGTGTTTGTATTCAGGATTCTTTTAGAACAGTAAATTAGCTACGAGTTCTTTTCACCTTTCAAGTTGCACCAATAACATTGTAGAAGCACAAGCAATTCTTTTAGAATTGTAACTAGGGCTAAACCTGGGTATTTCAAAAATCCATATTGAAGGGGATTCTTTGATAATTATTAATTCATGCAAAGAGAGGAAAATTCATATTTGGAACTTGAATTATATTTTGTAGATGGTATGGTTTTTGTTAGAAAATTTCCATTGATATCTCATCTCACATACTTATCATGAAGGAAACAAATTGATAGAATGTCAAGTGAACATGGGTTGTGATCTCTGGTATGGTTTTTGTTAGAAAATTTCCATTCATATCTCATCTCACATACTTATCATGAAGGAAACAAATTGATAGAATGTCAGGTGAACATGGGTTGTGATCTCTAGGAAGTGGCAATTTCAAATAATGAAGAACAGTTACTAGCATATCCTCAATTAGCTACAATTGCTTTACAAGAAGCCCCAAACTCAGATCTATCTTAAGCATTTTATATGGAGTTGCCAAAATTACCTATCAATTTTATTGGTTCGTTTGATGAGTTATATTAATCATTTCAAGTAGCTTTAAAAAGGCCACAATGACATTTGTACAAATCAATACCCAAATCTTCACACATGCTGGCAGACGATTGTATCATCTCCAGATTAAATCAATTTGCATAAGCAAGTGTGCAGACGGGTAAATGAATTACAACTAATTTGTGTGGTGTGCAGGTACAAAGGGAGTTCGTAATTTTATGTGTGTTTTTCTAGCAACTTTCAATATTGAAAGAGAATTAGCTGCCACGAATCATGTGATTTTTGTGTGTAATCAAAGTTTACATGCATTGAAATGACAAGATAATTAATGAAGTTAACATTCCCTACACGGCTATTTGTTTAGTCATTCGGTTGATTTATTAAATTGGAATTGTTGAAAGGCTATCTCATTGTTCTCATGATTCTACAAGCTTCTATTTTCTTATAGAAGTTAGAAAGTTGGAAGTGGCCGAAGGGGTGAACTTCTTCCTCAAGGTTGTGTTGCAGGCTAAAATGGATTTTAAGCCATGTAATCTTTGTGTTCTGGTACCTGTGCAAGATTGGGAGAGGCCTTTTTAAAGCTTTCTTTCACATGAATGTCTAGACACCATTTTTCATGTTGACTCCATGAGAGTTGAAGACAACATTCGCACGGTATTAGGGATTGACATCACTAGTCCAAAATCGAGGACGGTTCTCTTCCCCTCACATGTTCTTTCCATTTTCTTGTCCAATTTAATGGATTTTCTTCAATCATTCAATGATTTAGAGGAATTAGTTGAGAAATATGTTAAGGAAATATTCTTGGTAGATAATGCTCTATTGAAAAGAGTCCAAGCATATGATGTGTGAAATGTCAATGGTTTCATTGGGGTTTTTTTCGCTATAAATATCTGGAACAACATCGGGGATTCCTAGAGGTTTATGATGTGATCAAATTAGTGCTCCAGCATAAGCAAGCTAGAGTTCTTCTGAGGGGGTTGCAGAAATGCTCCTATTTTCTGTGCCTTAATATAAAAAAATAATATCAAAGAAAAGTATCATGCCATCACTTTTCTTAGAGACCATGATATTCATCCTCCGCTCAATGTGCATCTAGTTAATTATTTTTCATTTATGGCACCTGACTTAATGTTCCTCTGGAATAGAACAATGAGGATGTCGAAGAACGGAAAGGCGAAAACTCTCTAGGTTCGGGGCATATGGAGGAATGAAGGATGATCCGACAATAGCAAGCACAATGGTTTCAGGGTGTATGGAGGAACGAAGGTTAACTACATAACAACTAGTTTTTGTTATTCCGGTAATGATAACATAGTATGCAATCTCATGTTTCCAATGTTTTTGCTTTAGCTTCGCAAGATTTTAACTAACTAGTATACATATATTAATTAATTATATATATAAAGAACGCTGAAAGTTATCAATACTTAACATTGTTTATTATAATATTAATTAATAAAATATATGAAAATCTAATAATATTTATCAAAAACTATTTTTACTATTTATATATATATTAATTAATAATCTATATAAAAAACTATTTAAGCATACATATCTTAGTTTGTAATTTTAATCGAAAAGTATTTAAATTAAAAATTATTTATTGGGAAGCTTTTAATTTAAATATTTTTTGAAAAATAGAAAAAAATAAATCATTTTATGTGCTTGTTATTCTTAAGCAGCACATACTTCCACTTGTCTGTCATTTTCAATGAAGCTTCAAAAAGTTTATGAATATTATAAAAACCCATATTCTATATAATATAATATATAGACTATATGCCTTTTGCAAAAAAAAAAAAACTATAAATTAACTCATTATTAGTTTACATTAATTATTTTACTATACTAAGTTTTTTTGCTTATATTGTATTAGGCTTAAATATTGTATTAATTTTATTATATTTATTCATCTTTTATATCAAATATTGTATTAAATGCATTGTAATACATTGCATTGTCTATTATATTTTAATATAATACATTATCTTTTATATTGCAATTTTAAGATAATATATTATATTATATTAATTAGATCTTTCTTTTTAAAGATCTTGTATTTTATTAATGTCTATTATATTGTAATAATTATGATATTGAAATCATGTATTATTGCAATATAATAGATATTGTATAATAGAGATTGTTTCAATTATTTTATATTTTTTGTATTGTAATATATTTATATTTATTTTTTTTGTTTATAATATATTGTAATAATGTAAACTAATTAGTTTACATTATTTAATTTATTATATTAATTAATGTAAATATTAGATCAAATTTACTTATTAATCTCTCTATTATGTATTAGTTTAGTTTAGTCTATTTCATTTCAATTAAATATTGAAGCATGTTTAGTTTTCATTTTGTATCATGTATCTATTGAGAGTTTATTATTCTCTTTTTTTGCAATTTTAGCTTTTTTTTCTTGTCTTTCTAATGTCTTGCTTGATTTATGTCTTCCAAGGTCTTGTTTTTTCCTCTTTTTTCTTTTTTTTTTGGTCTTTAGAATTGGAATTTTTTAAATTTTGATCCTTTTATCCCTTCCCACACCCCTCAACCTTTTATCTACCCAAGTCTGTTTAAAAAAAAAATCACTCTTCTCTCTATCTACATTGCATCCTAATGATGGATCATGGAGTATGATCTGAAACATTCATGTAAAAATTGACACACAATTTTAATCCAAAAATCTTATTACAATTTAGTATCTATATTAATTTAATATTTTTTAAATTATTTAATTATTTTAATCTTTTATCATATCTATATAAATTTAATATTTTTTTATTTTATTTTTCAAGGGAGAGATGGCGTAAGGTCAATGGTTTCGCGAGAATCGCCTGCACTAGGGAGATGAGGTTGTTGGAGAGCCTCAAAAACTAGACAACCAGACTCAGACTTGTCATATTCCACAATGGGTCTATCATAACAGGAGTTGGGTGGATATGGCACCTCAGCCTAATGCAAATGCCCCAAATACAAAGGGTTAAATGGAGAACACAAAGCCACAAAAAAATCTGAACAAGGAAAATCTTCGAACAAAAAATTCCCTCCATTCTAAATATTTCAGAGGGTTCCAAGAGCCACAAAGGAAGCATATAAGTTCTAAAGCTCAACCGAGGAATAGGGTGAATGAAGTGCATGTTAGGGTTCCTCCAAATCAAAAAAGGGGAACTGGGAAAACATGAAAAGGAAAGGTCTTTTTTGTATTGGCAAAGCTTCATCAGAACCCTAGGTCTGGAGTGACAAAGGAGACAAATTTTACTTCAAAGGCTAATATCAATGATCGATATGAGGCGCTTGGGGAAGAAAAATCATTTGGGTTTCAATATGGAGGAGATCTTAGAGATGTTGAGCTGGGGGTAGCCAAAAATGATGTTGCAAAGGAAAAAATGTGGGTTCTTGTTCCTTACATTCATGCTGATAAGCAACCCCTAACCAGAAAACTGAAGATCTTCATGGGTTTGTTGTTTACCTCTAGGTATGGGGTGAGGGTTTAGCTCTCTCCAAATTGCATAAGCATATTCATGCTCACTGGTTTGGAACTCTTTACTTTCAAGTTCTTTCAATTAATACTTTTGTTCTAGTTTTGGATTCACCGGAAGCAAAAAACAAAGTTCTTGAAAGTAATTTTTTTTGGGTGGTAAAATTCTTGGTTTTTAGTTATCCATGGAATCCTTTCTTTCAACCCTCTCAATCCTTAAGCTCTGAAATTCCTACATGGTTTAAGCTTCCATGTATCCCTTTGGAGTTTAAGGATCTGGAGATCCTGGTAGAAATTAGGAATTCCTTTGCTAAATTTCTGCAATCTGATTGCACAATTGAAGAGGGTTTTTTGTGTGTAAAAATTTGTGTCTTAATAAACCCTAACTCGAATATTCTTAGGATTTACAACTTAAAATCCATGGACGGTATATGGAGACAAGATATAGTGAGAGATCAAACTGGTTTCCATCAAGCCTCCATTTTGATTGATGCCCCTCTTTTCAAAAAGCTCAAATTTGGCTCGTTAAAAGGTTTGGCCAACGTTAGGAATTTGGGAAAAACTAGGCTCTTGCCTTCACCTTTAACCTATCCACCTGAAAAGACTTCAAGCCCGCCTGAATTTGTTAATCCTAAGGACAGTTTACCAAGATCTATCTTTCTGAACTTTAATCCTAGGTTGGACACTTCTCTTGAAAAATACAATAAAATGGTTTTGGTCCAAGGCTTAGAATCTGCTTCGTTTGAGTTTACTACTACTTTGGTGCGTCTACTAATATATACCAATGGGACAAAAAAGGGTTCACCCCCCTATGCAAGTCAACTTCCACCCTTATTCCCCATGCCTCTCTTGGAAAAGAAGCTAAATCAAGCTTATTCATGATAGAGAAAGGAAAAAATTCTCCAAAAAAAGGGAAATCTCTATCAAACATCATTTCAGTGGATCAACATTTAATTGATAGAGTGCAGAAAATAATAAAAAATGCAAATGTTAATTTTAATTTGGAAACCCAAGATCGAGTATTGATTGAAATAGACACAGATTTAATGCAAATTGAGAAGGGAATGGATTTCCCACTTTTAGAAAATCCTTTTGATGCAATTTCACCGAATAAGCTTCAGGATTTTGACCTTTTAGAAGAGGCAAGCCCTATTCCAAAAGGAAAGCTCCCCATCTCTCAAACTAATTTACCTCAAAAGTTAAGCTTGTTAGACTAATTGGACATTTACTTTATTAATTAAACAATATTTGTTTAATTACGTAAAGTTTCCTTTTAACTCTTTTTCACTTAAGCTAACATTAGGTACATAATAATTAATTACTTTATTAATTATTATTGTGCAAGCCTAGGGTTTTCCTTTTTTAGGGTTTTCATCTATATGTAGTTGAAAACTATCTTTTGTATCATTATTCATTTTACATTTTCAGGTGAATACATTGCTCCACATTTCTTGAGCATTTCTTTTGTTGCTTCTCTTTGTTTCTCCTTGTAACAGGTTATTTGCTTGCAAAGATCTTTTGGGCTTCTATCGTGTTGTATCTTCTCAACTCCAACATGGTATCAGAGCTTCAGATTTGTAGCTGCTTGTTCTTGTTTTGAGATTTTGCATTGGAAGCAAATCTAGGGTTCTAAGTTTTTTTTTGGGTGGATTCAGCATACTCCATTTTTTGGGTTCAGTTTGGGCTCAAATGGATAGTGCCATTGGATTCGTAGCGCCCAAAAATCCCTAAATTGACTGTCAAATCGTCGATTTTGGTTACAGTCAATTTGGAAGGCAAAAATTTTTTTGCCCTAGGGTCGTACGGAGCAAAAATCGCAAAAAAATAAAAAATAATGGTTTTTTGATTTATTTTTGCGTGGCCACTGTATTTTTTTTCACTGCCCAGCGGCCACCAGCTCCAGCTCCATCGCTCGGCCTCCCTGCACCGCTTGGCCGCCTGCACCGCTCGACTGCCTCCACCGACACCCAGTCTCCACCACCGAGCTCATAGCCGTCGCTGCCGAGCTCGCCCTCGAGCTCCACTGACCTGCCGAGCTCACCGCTGTCGTTGCCGCCGAGCTCCCCGGCACCCTGCACACTGCTTGGTCTAGCCCACCGACACCGACCCGAGTCCACCGACGAACTCGCCCATGCCAGCCCCCGCAGGCCTCTAAACCCCCACTGCCTGGTCATATGGCGACCATGGGCTCCACCCGATTCAGCCCCCTGGTTTACCCACGTGACTAGGGGCTCTTTTTTTAAAGCTCCCAGATGCTAGAGGAGTCAAATAGGGCATTTTTTTTGCTGTCACGAAAACGGGCATAACTTGGGCATCCTAGCTCCGTTTTTCGAATAGGAAGAAGCGTTGGAAAGATGATTTCGGCACCGATCTAATGGTATAGGGAATTTTATAAAACTTTTACCAGTTTGGATATTTTTTACCAGTCAAAGTGAGGCCTTCTTTCTTCACTTCCGGGGTCATAGAAGATGCAAACGTACTCCGTTTTTCAAACTTGAATAGGCGTTGGAAAGCTCTCAACATACTCTATTTAGTAATGTGATTTATTTTCTTAGAATTTTCACCAGGTACACGAGAATTTGTTTTGAAGTATTTTTTGCTTATGCATTGCTTCCTTCTTCTCAGTTTGTACTAGGATTTGGGTTTATCTTTTGTGGGGGGTGTTTTTCTCTTGCTTTTTGTCATTTATATTAGAAAACTAGAATACCAAAACTCTCAAAAATACAAACCCTTCTGCATCTTCTGTCTATTCTGAAAGATCACATAATAATAAAAAACACAAGCAGGTACAGGTGCAGGGTTTCATGGCAGACTCTTCAGTTGAGCTACTCACATCACATAACTATCACACTTGGAAGTCTCGTATGATGAGGCTACTCAGGTCACAAGGGTTATGGTCTTGTTTAGATGAGGTTCAACCTTAGTTGCAGCGTCCTTTTAAGATTATGCAGCATAGGAACAAGATGGATGAGGCTATAGGTTTGTTATGCATGCATGTTTCAGACAGTTTTTTGTTTCACCTTGATGCTTTGCTCACTTCTCGAGCCATGTGGCTGAAGTTTGAGACACTTTTTGGGGCCGTTAATGAGTTCCACGCATTACAGATTGAGGCAGAGCTGACTTCATTGTTACCTAATTCATTTTCCACTATTGAGGATTTTTTGAACAAGTTCAAAACTATTTGTACTATGTTACAGGGTTGTGGGAAGAACAAAACAGACACAGAGTGCATTTACTTGATTGTTTCGAAGCTTCGTGGTCCATTTCAGATATTTGCTTCCTCCTTCTACTCCACCATGGATGGTTTGTGTGCCAGTTTTACCATGCCTACCTTTGATTTGTTTTGTGAGCGTTTATCTCGGGAATAGTCTCATCTTTCTTAGATGGATATGCTCTCAGGTTCAAAGAGCAAAGCATTGGTTGCTCAGTCACCAAAGGGGAAACAGAAGCAAAAACTGAAGCCCAAGAAAGATTTTGCAGGTAGTGAGCATTCCTCCAAACCGCCTCCTAAGTCTGATTCTAAACCACGATTTAATCCAAAACATGGGAAATCTTTGAAGTCTGGTGAGTCTTCCTCCAAGACTAAGGAGAAATTAGGAGACACTTGCAGTTTTTGTGGCAAGCAAGGTCATCTAGTTTCTAGGTGTTGGAAACGATTAGAGGCTTTAGAGGAGGCCATGCAGTAGCAACATATCTCCTCACCTCATTCTTCTTCTTCTTCCACCACAGGGAAGGGTCATGCTCTCATTGCATGAGCATCGACCAATGGGCCCACTTGGATTTTAGACTCTGGTGCTTCTCACCATATGACTCACACTCAGTAGTTGGTCACTTCTCTTGCCTCTTGTGGTACTTCACAGATTGTAGTGGATGACTCTTCACAGCTTTCCATCTTGGGTTCAGGTTTTGTCTCTTTGGATGGGGGCACTCTATAGGATGTTTTGGTTGTTCCTGACATTTTGATGAACCTCTTGTCCATTTATCAGATTTTCCACACTGGCTCTGGTAAGACAGTTGAGTTCTCACCATATGATGTGGTTATTCGGGACCTCCATGATTCTGATTTGGTTGTGTCTACTGGTAGTGTTGATATTGCATCTCGTCTTTACAAATTTGATGGATTTGCGCCTTCTGAGGGTATAGGTTCATCTCTTATAGCACATGTAGATTCGGTGAGTCAGCTTTGGCATGAGCATTTGGGCCATGTCAATTACAGATATCTTCAGTAGATGAGTACACAGTCACTTGTTCTTGGTCTTCCACGAATTTCCTGCACTGATGGTGTTTTTCATGGTTGTGTGCTTGGCAAGCATCACAAGGATCCCTTTCCGAAGGGAAGTACCACTCGTGCTTTGGCACCCTTGGAGTTGATTCATAGTGACCTCATGTCATTTCCCACTCCTTCTTTTTCAGGGGCCAAGTATGTACTCACATTCATTGATGACTTCTCCAAACGCACATGGTTTTACTTTCTTAAGTACAAGTCTGATGTCTTTGATTCCTTTCGTGTCTTCAAGACATTTGTAGAGAAGTAGTCTGGTCTTTCTATCCGACAGATACGTACAGATAATGGGGGGGAGTATGTGAATCAGGATTTTAGAGATTTTTGCACTGAGCATGGTTTACAGCATCAGTTTTCTGTTCCCTACACCCCTTAGCAGAATGGTATCACTGGGTGAAAGAACATAACTTTACGGGAGATGGCTATTTGTATGATTCAGTCCAGGTCCATGGATTCGTCTTTTTGGGCTGAGGCAATCAATTGTGCCAACTATATTCAGAATTGGATGCCTCACAAGGCAATTCGACATATGACTCCTAAGGAGGCTTGGTCTCATGAGAAGCTTGATGTTTCATCATTTCGAGTATTTGGTAGTGAGGCATGGGCTTTTATTCCTGATGCTCAGAGGAGAGCTATGGAGCGAAAGAGTCGACCCCTCATTTTTGTCGGCTACTATGAGGATGTTAAGGCATACAAGTTATTTGATTCTGATTCCAGAGAGGTCCTGTTTCGATGGGATGTTCAGTTTGATGAGCGCCTTCCACCAGTTGATACCCTGTCTCCAGTGTCCACTTCACTACCTACTCCACTCACTACAGCTCTTTAGGATTATTTTGAGGATTCTGATGAGGATATTGATGATCCCCCATCTCCACCTTCACTTGCTCCACCTCAAAGGCCCAAATGAGCTCACTTTACTATTGAGGCAGCAGGATCTATGGCCAGTGATCCTTCAGACACTCGTCGCACTCATTCTCATACTACGGGTTATAGTTTTTTGACTCATCCTCTTTCAGAGGATCCTCAGAGATTTTCAAAGGCGACAGGTCACCCTGAGTGGGATAGTGCCATGGAGGAGGAGTATTCTTCTTTGATGAGGAATAATGCATGGGATCTCTGTCCTCTTCCTAAGGGCAGAAAGATGGTTTGGTGCCGATGGTTGTATCGCACCAAGTATGTTGCTAATGGTTCTATTGATAAGTACAAAGCACGTATTGTTGCAAAGGGTTTCTCACAAGTTGAGGGTATTGATTACTTTGAGACATTTGCCCTTGTCGCCAAGATGAATTCTATTCACTTTGTATTATCACTTGCAGCTTCTAGAGGATGGCTCATTTTTCAGATGGATGTGAAGTGTGCCTTCTTACATGGTGACCTATAGGAGGAGATCTATATGGAGCAGCCTCAGGGATTTTTTCATGATTCTTCTTTGGTTTGCAGACTTTAGCGTTCATTATATGGTCTCAAACAAGCCCCTCGGGCTTGGTATGAGAAGATGGACTCTTTTTTACTCTCCACTGGTTTCACTCATTGTCATTCTGATCACACAGTCTATATTCAGCATCTTGAGGGTGAGATCCTGATTCTTGTGCTATATGTTGATGATCTTCTCATCAGAGGTAGCTCATCCTCTATGATTCAGCATTCTCAGCTAGCCTTGATGGAGCAGTTTGAGATGACAGATCTTGGCCTTCTGCACTATTTCCTTGGTCTTCAGGTGATTCAGTCTTCAGAGGGGATCTCCATTTACCATCAGAAGTATTCTTTTAATATGCTTCAGTGCTTTGGCATGCTTGATTGCAATCCTACCCCCACACCTTTTCATTCAAGGGTTGTTTTGACTACTACTTGCCCCACTCCTTCAGTAGATTCTACACTTTACAGGTAGTTGGTTGCCAGTTTGTTGTGCCTAACTCACACTCGTCCTGATCTTTCCTTTGCGGTTGGTCTTGTCTCTCGATTCTCACATGATCCTCATGAAAGTCATTGGCAAGCTTCCAAGCGTATTTTGAGGTACATTCAGGGCACCACTTCATATGGCATTCACTACACATTAGGGGATCCTCACATTGTTGGCTGCACTGACTCAGATTGGGCTGGTGATTTCAATGATCAGAAGTCTACTGCTGGCTTTGTTTTTTGTCTTGGCTCTGGTCCTATCACATGGTCATGCAAGAAGCAAATTGCTCATGCATTATCATCTACAGAGGCTGAGTACTGAGCTGCTGTGCTCGTTAGTCAGGAGATTTTATGGCTTCGTCAGTTGATGACTGAGTTTGGTTTTCCTCCTGATAGTCTCACTATTCTTTGGTGTGACAATCAGAGTGCTATACACATTTCGTGCAACCCGGTGGAGCATTAACAAACGAAGCACATTGAGCTTCATATGCATTTCATCAGATAGTTGATTCAGGATGGTTCTCTCATCTTGGAGTATGTTCCCACTGCTGAGCAGGTTGCAGACATCTTCATGAAACCTTTTGCATCTGCGCGCTATCTTCAGATGCGCTCTATGCTTGGGGTGAAGGAAGTTGTCCTTGGGGGGTCTTTATGAGGCCTTCCTTCCTTCATGTTTCTTTCAGCATGTTGTTCTATCTCTTTTTGGAGAGGAGTTTTTCTCACTGGGTTTTCTCCTTTTCTCCATTTCATAGAGATTTCATTGTACTTGGGTACCTGATCTAGCCTTGTTTTCGGGACCCATTGATTTTGCTTTTAGTAGCTTCTTCTAGGTTTTAGCTTCTCCCTATGTCTATCTTAAGGGGGGATGTTAGAGTAATTGGACATTTACTTTATTAATTAAACAATATTTGTTTAATTACATAAAGTTTCCTTTTAACTCTTTTTCACTTAAGCTAACATTAGGTACATAATAATTAATTACTTTATTAATTATTATTGTGCAAGCCTAGGGTTTTCCTTTTTTAGGGTTTTCATCTATATGTAGTTGAAAACTATCTTTTGTATCATTATTCATTTTACATTTTCAGGTGAATACATTGCTCCACATTTCTTGAGCATTTCTTTTGTTGCTTCTCTTTGTTTCTCCTTGTAACAAGTTATTTGCTTGCAAAGATCTTTTGGGCTTCTGTGGTGTTGTATCTTCTCAACTCCAACAAATCTCTCCCCTCTCTACACCTAGGAAGAGAAGTCATAAATTGAAATCTCAGAAAATTCAACAAGAGATTGATGCACGGATACAGACTGTTTTCCTCAACTAAAAAGAAGAGAACCTTCAGACCACCTTTGACAAGAGAAGGGGAAACAAAAAGAAATTTGTAGTTAGAGATTTCTATTGGGATGCCATCCCAAACAAAATCTCAAGGGAAGAGGGGAGATTTTTCCTCCCCTCGAGGAGAATGAGGGTTTTGTCATGGAATTTTAGGGACTTGAATGCCCCTAAAAAGTGACGCTTAATTAAGCATCAATTGGAAGTTGCAGATTTTGATATCATAGTGTTGCAAGAATCTAAACTGAATTCAAAATCAGCAGATTCCCTCTTCTCTAAATGGTCTCAATGGAATTTTTCTTGCTCCCCTTTGGTTGGGGTGCCGGGTGGCCTCTCCTATTTATGGAAAGAAAAATCAGTTCAATTAAAGGTGATTGTGGCCTCCTCTAATAGGTCTTTGGCTCTTGTAAGGAGCAATCTTTCAGAGGTTAGTTTTCGGTTGGTCAATATATATGGCCCAACTAGCATCTCTGAAAAACAGAAATTATGGGATCTCCTATCTATGATCTCACAGTCCTTAGATGATAATTTAATCATCCTGGGGGGTGATTTCAATGCAATATTGGAGGATTCCAAAAAAAATGGGTGGCATAAGAGGGTTATGGAAGATTTCAAAGGTTTTTTTGAGAAAAATCAGCTTCTTGATTGCTAACCACAAAACGGCTTATTTACCTAGACTAACAAAAGGAAATATTTTTGTCAAATTTTTGAAAGGCTTGATCGCTTTCTATTATCCCCAAATTGGATGGATTCAGGAATTGATATTTACTCTTCAATTTTAGGGTATCCAGGTTCTAACCATTTTCCAATTTTGCTAGTTTTACTAGAAGACAGAGCCCCAAATAAGCTTCCTTTCAAGTTTGAACCAATGTGGATAAGGGACCAGACTTTTATTCCCATGATTCAACTCTAGTGGGAAAACTCTCACTTTTGTATTAGCTCCTGTATGTTCCATCTTGTTAAAAATTTGAATTTTTTAAAGAGTAAAATCAAATCTTGGAACATGTCCCATTTCAAAAACATTTTTGAATAAAAAAAAAGACTTCAATCAGAAATTGAAATCATAAATGAACACATCATTGAGAATGGTATGAACTCGATCTCTTTTGAGCTTCAAAAATCCCTCGTTTCTGATTTAAAAGAGGTGCTCCTTCACAAATAATTTTATTGGAGACAAAAATCAAGATATACATGGTTATCTAAGGGAGATAGAAACACCAAATTTTTTCATGCTTCAGCCAAAATTAAAAGACAAAAGAATCTAATTTCTTCAATTAAAACTAATGTCGGTGTAATTTTAGAAGATGATAAAGAAATTGGAAGTGAAGCCACCTCTTTCTTTAAAAATCTTCTAACAATAAAGCCAATAAAGATGAGTGCATCATTCCTAGACTCAATTATGACTTTACTAACTCAGGAGGATAATGACATCCTCTTGGCCCCATTCTCCTTAGAGGAATTAAAATCGGTTGTTTTTTATATGTCTCCTAAAAAATCCCTGGGGCCTAATGGATTTACTGTGTTGTTCTTCCAAAAAGATATGGAATATAATTAGGAAGGACATCTTGTTGGCCCTGGAAGAATCTAGATGCAACAAGACTATTCTAAAGGAGTTAAATTCAACTTTTATTTCTTTAATCCCAAAGGTGGATAACCCCTCAAAAATTTTAGACTTCAGACCAATTTCATTATGTAATTCCCCTTACAAAATATTTATAAAAGCAATCACTACTCGCCTTGCAAAGCTTATTACACAAATTGTTTCAAAAAAGCAAGGGGTATTTGTCCCCGGAAGGGAGACAATGGATGGAGCAATTGTTTCTCATGAAATCTTGCATTCCATTACACAACACAAGATTCCATCTAAGATCATAAAAATGGATATGTTGAAGGTTTATGATAGGGTAAATTGGGATTTCTTAATTGCAGTTCTTCAAAGATTTGGTTTTTTTGGTAAATGGGTCAAATGGATTCATTCTTATATTTCCACGACGAGATTTTTTTTTTTGATTAATGGATCCCCCTTTGGTTTTTTCTCTTCATCAAGAGGGATAAGATAAGGAGATCCCCTTTCTCCCTTTCTATTCATCCTCATGGTTGAAGGCTTGAGCAAAGCTATTAAGTTAGCCAACTAGATAAAGCTTTGGAAAGTTATTCACTTACCAAACACACAAGAAACCCAAACTCATGGTCTCTTCACAAATGAAACCTTACTGTTTTGACAATATCTTATTGGAATATTCGGCCTCATCAGGTTAGGTGATTAATCCCACAAAATCCAAGTTGTTTCTGTTAAATGTGCCTCCTTTCATTGAACTAAAGCTGCAAAAGTTCTGGAGTTTTCCTATGGGGACACTCCCTTGTTCTTACCTTGGCATCCCTTTCTTTATTGGTAAGGATTAGCCTTCCTTTTGGGATAAATCGGTTTCCTCTATTTCAGGGAGAATCCTTGCTTGAAAACATAAGTGGCTTTCTGTTTTTGGTAAAATCCAGATGATAAAATATGTTCTAAATGTCATTCCACTTTACCTGATGTCAGTGCTAAAAGCTCATGTAGCTACTTTAAATCACTTAAAAAAAATTATTCGCACTTTTTTATGGAGCGAAAATGTGAGAGGAAAAGAGAGAATTCCCCTTATTGCCTGGAACAAGGTTTGTCTTTTGAAAGAACTAGGGGGGTCTAGGATAAGAGAGGTTAAATTTCAAAATCTTGCATTAGGAGATAAGCTAGCTCAGAGACTATATCAGAATCCTAACTCACGGTGGGGGAAATCATGTTATCCAAATATCTTAACTCTCAATCAAGGTAATGCATCTTTACTGCTTCCTCTCTTCCAAGGGGTTCAGTTGTTTGGAATTTCATTTCTTCTTCTCGATCAGTTATCCTTCCTCACCTCTCTTCGTTAGTTTACAATGGTCAAAAAGCTAAGTTTTGGGAGGATGTTTGGAATGATTGCCTTGCTCTTTCACATCTAAGATATTGGGGCCCTTTGATTCCATTTCTTAAAAACTAGTGGGGTTCAAAAGTGGCAGATTATTTTACAGTCGATCTATCCCAAGAGTTTCCAAAAGTAAAATGGAAATCAGTTGACCCCCTTCCTTTTCCCTCTCATCTTAAAATATCCTTCAAAGAGGATTTGGGGAAAAGAACCTTAATTTACATGAATAAGGAGGATGTCCTAATTTGGAAAAAATAAAAATCAAGTAATTACACAGTTGGGGATGGATATAAGTCTCTCTTGTCTTCTGTCACTCAATCTCAACTCCCCTCTTCTCTTTTTTGGAATGATACCTATCTCTCAAAGTTCAGAGCTTTTTCTTGGTTTGCGCTTCATGATAGAGCCCTCATGAGAGCTAGATTGGATAGATTAGGCATTACAATTGCCTTCCCTTATGTTCTGTGTGGATACCTTTTAGAATCTGCAGACCATATTTTCTTGCATTGTCCCTTTGCCTCACATTGTTGGTATTGGTTATTTGGGAAGTTGGGCTAGCAATCATTGATTGGTCCTTCCTTGTCTAGCCTTCTTTCAGTTTTTTCAATCATCCTTTTTCTCTTGCCTATGGGTGGTCTCTCCTTCCTTGCTTCTTTGGAACATATGGATTGAAAGAAATAATAGAATATTTAGAGGTACTTCAGCCTCCTTGGAAGCTGTAGTGTTCAAAACAGAAAAGGAAATATCGAAAGCAGTCAAATCCCACATCATTAAACAAATAAACAATTTGAAAACATTCTCAAATTGGGATAGTTCGTTATCAACTCCTGGTTTGCTCTTAAATCATTGCCTTTCCATGGCTTGATTTAAAATAAGGTTGATAAAATTAAAGCAAGAAATGAAGCTAAATGGATTCCCCCCCCCCCTCTGAATGTACACAAGCTAAACTACGATGGAGCCTCCTGTGGTAACCCTGGTCAATCTGGAATCGAGATTGCATTATTTAAAATTTCAGAGTCTCATCTTCTGAAGGTTGCTTGTAAAATTATTCCCCTTGGGACCAATAACAAAATGGAATTGGAAGCTCTAAGCCTTGGCTTGGAATTGTCTCAATCTATGGGTATAAGGGACATTGTGATAGAAGGTGATTAGATGGTTATTTTCAATGCAATCGTCAATAAAAAATCTCAAGTTTGGTAGTTGCAATACCTTTTGGAAAAAGTACTTATGCAATTATCCTTTTTCACCAATTACATAGTATCTCATTGCTACAGAGAGGAAAACCATGTGGCAAATCTCCTTGCCAACAAGGCAATTGATAACCAATGGATTTTCGAGGATTTCTCAAAGAATTAAATCCCTTCTGCTATAGAGATTCCACCCAGGATTTCCTTATTGGGAATTAAAAAATATTTAAATTAGTTATTTTTCTTGCTCCTAGGTTTGAAAGGACAACTCTCATGTTACAAATGTCTCTATGTTTAATACTTTTCAGCATCTTTTGACAGATGCACTATCAGCCCATGTTGGTAATTAGTAATCATTTGTCTTTACTATCGATATCACTTCGCCCTTATTTAAAAATCATTATATCTACTGGCCTTTGCCCTATCTTAATCATCATCAATTCTTGGGGTTGTATCTAGCAGTATGGGTAATAATTTTCAAGTGGTATGTGTAAATCATAAACAGATCTAACAAGTGTGGCAATCATTTTTTATTTGATCTGAACCTTTAATTTCTCCATTTCCAATGCTAAGAAGATTGGCTATCTTCCCACAGTATTTGAAAAATAAATGGGTTACTAACTTATAATTAATCTGACTTCATTTATTTTTGATGCAGCTCTTTCACTTGGTTTTCACTTGGCTCACCTTTAGTGAAGCCGACTGTGTTTAATATAGTAATGAAAATTTCTAATGGAAGATCGAGCATGATTGTTTATCAATTTTTGTGAGTGTGTGGTAATATCTTTAACATGTGAGCCGACTAATTGCTTTTATTTCACAAATATATTTATGGCTGAATTGGATTTCCATTTTTGGTAGTGTAGTGGGCTTTCTGCGGAGCTTTCTCTTTGTCATTATGTCTCTCCATCTGAATGGTGATTGGTACATAATTTTGCTCCATCCAAAAGTGAAAGAATATAGTGATCCTCATCCATTTGACCATGAAACATTGGGTAAAAACTTTCGTCTGGATGATGCAGATACTTTTTTGGCTTGCAAAAAGGTGGTGGGTTCTCACTGGCTATATGATAATAGTAATGCCACCTTTCATGAATTTCTTTCTCATTTCTTTACTATTTGTATGGATGTTTTGTTGGACCCTGAGTTGGTCATGGTCATTGCTGCAAGATTTTCTCAACCAAGTTTTCTTTCTGACTTGGATCTTCGTCAAGCTTTGGAAAATTATAATTTTGATTCAGGTATTTTTTCTATTGGGGGCTTTATTTCTCATAATGATTTGATTACTAATGGTTTTTTTGGAGAAATGTTGTTTATTCTCAGGTCTGGTATCACTTGTGATTATTTTGATAGGATGGTTCTGGATTGCAATGAA